>NQII01001298.1:445351-523217 GCA_002778355.1 Clitarchus hookeri
CTCCTTCCCTTCCCCTCTCCCTCCTTCCCTTCCCCTCTCCCTCCTTCCCTTCCCCTCTCCATCCTGTCCTCCCTCTCTTCATTCTTCCCTCTCTCTCTACCTCCCTCCCTCTATCTCCCTCCTTCTCTCCCTCTCTCCCCCTCTCTCTTGTGCATGCGAACATGCATATATGCATGCTTACCTGCATGCTGTATCAGTGTTTGTCACTTCGATACATAAATTCTGACTTCACTAGTTTCATGTATTTCCATTTGGTTTTTTTTATCATTAATCCACAATATCATCATCAAAAATTTATATTGGTGTTTGTTTCTTAAGAGGACCTCATAGTAAAAATTTTCTGTAAAATTAGTGTTTGCACATATATGTGTATCTCAGTAAAGAAATGTTCTGAGAATATGATTTGTCCCCAGGAAATGTACAAAACTATTCTCTATAGCCACCACTTTTTACTTTCATCCTATTAAGTATATTCAGTGAGAAAATAATAGTGAAAATTGTTAAAAGCACCATTTTCAGGGCTTTGTTGCTCAGTTTCCTTAAGGGAACATAAAAATGTACAGAGTTGCATCTGTAGTTTAATCCATTGGTTCACATCGCATGTTATATCCTACTCACAGATCTCATTTTCAATAAATTCAGCTCCCCAGGAATCCATATCGCAGTCTTGGGATGGCACGTCGCAATGCTTTCTTAATGCCAAATGTGACGTCGAGGCATTTAAAAATTTTACTATGCATCCCCTTAACTGTGTCTTCTCATAACTACACATTTTTGGATTTATTACTTTTGTGGTGTAAATTTTTGTGTTACCTTTGTTACTTTTGCATCAAAGAGTTGTTGAAATAGGGATATTTTAATATTCACAACATCTCTGCAAATGCTCATAATGGTATGTTTGATGTTTGCAGAGTTCAGAATGTTGCTGCTGTAAGCATGAGTGGGGCTGGTGTTAAGTTTAGCACACACGATGACCACTCCAAATGGGCCGTGTCCATAAACGGCACAGAGAAGACTTGGGTGTGTGTGGGTGATATCAATAGAATGGTAAGTAAGAAAGATTAAATGAACACCAAGATGGTTCTTTGATACATACCATCACTGCTTCCTTCTCCATTCCTGATTTAGCGACTGGTACCATCTATAACGATGCATTGGACATGCTTTTGTGAATGTATGGAGCCACATGTTCAGCATCATTTTTAGGAGGTGACAGGTATCAACAGTCAGTTTGGACAGTTAAGCATGCACGCAAAACTCTGGTGTCATCACCACTCACTCAAAACTTGTTCTCCAAACCACCCAGATTAGTCTTCAAACTACCTCCCCCCACCTCCTCCCTTAAAAAGATCTTCAAAACAAAATGGTTCACCCCAAATTGCTAATCAGTGCCACAGTCAGTAATATCACCACCCCCAGGGGTTCTCATCCTAGCTCTTGTGCTACGGTATTCACCAATCTTCTATGCTCAGCTACCAATTCTGATCCCCCCCTACCGTGGCAACTGGGGCGAACAGCAACCCCAAGTAAGACAATTAATTCTCACCTAGGACTGGCACATCCACAGCCCAACCGCCACCGGCAGGGTGAGGCCCATGGCGTGAATCTATGGTTACCTAGATGTGTTTTTAAATAAGAAAATTTTAAGCAAAGGAAATTTAAAGTAACGTATGTTAGGCCAAATGATTTCTGGGTTCCTCATATCATCTTTGTATGCAATAGCTCACAAAATGATTACAACAGAATATAATAATTAAATAAGTAATGAAAAAAATTAAGAATAGTCTCAGTTGAGTAAATTTATTTAAAATTACCTTTAAAAAAATTACATTCTCAGCTCAGTACATATATAATCTCTTTTGATAATTGAGCAAAAAAAATATAAACCATTGTGAATTTTTGTATAACAAAAGTTATTTTAATTTTTTCTATCTTGCAAACAACGGATAAACAATAAAAAATATATATATTCTCTTCTTACTTTTAAAGACATTATTTTTATTTTTTTTATGTTGAGTATTGAACAGAGAAATAGTGAACAAGCTAAAGTATCCTTTTGTTAAATTATATTATTACATGGCCATGACTATATCATCCGGTATCCGCTATTGCTTCAATTGAAATTATGCATTACAACAAAAAAAAAATTTTGGAACGTCGTTACTTTCTTTTAATTAAGTTAAAAAAAAATGTTGTAGTTGCAGTTCCAATAAAAGATATAATGTAATTAAACCACTGACGTCGCTTCAGAAAACAGAAAGTTCAGAGTACTCCCGAGCACATGCAGCAGGGGAAGAAAAATAATTTAGAGGTTACTTGGATGACGAAAACTTTACAGACGTTACTGTGGTGCTGGCCAAAGAAGTGGAATCATGGTCCAAAACGACCACGCCACGAATTGGTGTGTGGCTCACATCCCAAGAAGGACGAAAAATTGGCCACGAGATTAAGCCATCAGGCAAAACAGGGAACCGCTAGAAGATATAACAAAAAGCTTTCGAAAGGATTGTAATCACAAAATATGATCACAACTGAATAATAGATAGCAATCAAACTTACCCAAAACGGCGGATAAAAATACTCTCTCATCAGAACGATGAAGAAAGATTCCACAAGATAATATATTAAGCTGACTAGGTGCTGTATGGAGAGAAAGCAAACAAGAAGGAAGTAACCTTAGTGGAATCATATATATACCAAGGTATGCTCCGGACTTCATGGTCTCGCGCGAATAATCGATACATAACTCGAAAGTCGAGAAAGACATATAATAATACACAGATGACGTTTTTCATTTTGCTAGCTGAAATTAAGAATTTACCCAATATTATGTATGTAAGTAATTAATAAACATTAAGAAAAATTTTATTTAAAGAAATAGTATAAAATAAGAAAGCAGGTAAATATTTAAACATCAAAATTTTCAGAAGATAAGAGTTTGTTTCGCAAATTCAAATTGAATAAACAAATTAATTATGCATAACTAGAGCACGTTCCAATACGAGAAAAATTATTTGGCTTAGTACCAAATAAATAGGAAATAAATTAATGGAATTATATTTATATGAAACAAGTGCCAACGCAACTTGCATACCCTTGAATGTGCTGGTTACGGCGTGTAGGGTTGGATCATGCTGTATGTGGTTACAGAGATGGTGACGTAATTGTATGTTTGTATCGTGATTGTTTGTCAGGTGAGTCAAGAACAGCGTGGTGGGGGCACAGTCTGCATCCAGGATCCCCATCTGTGGGCAGCGTATAGGAGGACCGTGTCCTGCATCGCGCCTTGTGCCTGAGCTGCCCGACACACACAGGCAGCTCAGTTCCACGCAGAGGGAACTCCTCGCTTAGCAGCTTTACGTCATCCGAGACGTTCTTTAGAAAAGTACCTAATACATCCAGGGGCACACCCAAAGAGGGGCTCAAGGGTAGCATGCCACTCCCAAAGGAAAAGGCCTTTGAAAAATTAGTGTAATTGTCAGTAAGAATAATCAGTAGGTCATTTACTGCATTCATCTGATTTAAGTGTTTTTGAAATGAAAGATGAATGAAAGAAGTGCTCTTACAGCGAGCCATGAGCCACTTGAATAANGGGCACACCCAAAGAGGGGCTCAAGGGTAGCATGCCACTCCCAAAGGAAAAGGCCTTTGAAAAATTAGTGTAATTGTCAGTAAGAATAATCAGTAGGTCATTTACTGCATTGATCTGATTTAAGTGTTTTTGAAATGAAAGATGAATGAAAGAAGTGCTCTTACAGCGAGCCATGAGCCACTTGAATAATGACAACTTGCTGCTAACCGTGTCGGAGAAACGCACTTGTGCTTCCCGCCCATGTGAAAGCTTATGACGCTATTTCAGTAGAATCTGAAAGAGAATACCAACGTAATAAAAAAAAAAGTTTATGTGTAGTAGTTATAGTTGGCAAATTTAAGTTGTCATTTCCTGGATGTTATGTTTTGTGAATTAATTACTGTTTTGACTTAAGTATTTGCCGGTTTATACAGTGACAATATTTCAATGTTATTTATTTCTACATCTTTTGCCTCGTCCAAACCAAAATCCTGGGTCCATCCCTGAATACGCCTGATTATAGGCTGCTCATAGTTCATTCACTGTCAGTATTTGCATTCATTTCAATGTTAGTGCTGAATGAAATACGTATGGCAAAGTTGGCAGCTCAAAAAAAAGTTCAACGCCTCAGGGATTACTCATTTATGAACTCGGTTGCTCACGGCCCAAGAGGAAATATGGGATGGAAATGCATGCTGTCTGTGCAGAATGCACGACGCCTATCATATTGATGCCTTGCATAGTGCACCTGCTGTTCCAACGAACATCCTCAATAAGCAACCAAGTTGCTGGTTGTGCAGGACATTATTGTTTGGGGTGAGGCACATCTCAGCTCACGTTAATATTATTGTGTTTAAATTTGTGGATGACGGTTATGTCTAATTTTNTGCTCACGGCCCAAGAGGAAATATGGGATGGAAATGCATGCTGTCTGTGCAGAATGCACGACGCCTATCATATTGATGCCTTGCATAGTGCACCTGCTGTTCCAACGAACATCCTCAATAAGCAACCAAGTTGCTGGTTGTGCAGGACATTATTTTTTGGGGTGAGGCACATCTCAGCTCACGTTAATATTATTGTGTTTAAATTTGTGGATGACGGTTATGTCTAATTTTNTTTGGGGTGAGGCACATCTCAGCTCACGTTAATATTATTGTGTTTAAATTTGTGGATGACGGTTATGTCTAATTTTGTTTGTGATTATTTTGTCAACGACATATGAATAAAGTGAGAGGGTTCGCTGCAATGTTATTAGAAAGATACAAAATGTGAAGAAAAGTACAGTATATCCTGAGCAGGGTTTTCAAATTGCTCACTTTATGGTGGAATTTTCTTTTTTCATCACAGACTGTGAAGGAACAGTTAAACCTTGTTGTAGTGAGTGCAGAATAGGACAACCCGAGTTAAAATGGCACCATTTCCTGCATGATGTTTCTACATTTTCTATTCTAGACACTTGTTATTCATGATTTTGTTTATTTTGACGCTTGACGTCTGTTAAAATGGCGGTGACGTCGCCGTCAGATATAGGTTCCTTTTGTGCCGGACAGAGACACTGGCTAAACTCACAGAGGGGGAGTTTGGATTATCTGTCGCCTATTGCTAACCCTGCTGCTGTATAGGGTGGGGCGTGTGGTCCTTTGACATGGCACGAAGTTAGGTGTAGCGATGATGGCTCTACGCACAGATGGTGTGGACGAAGGCACTCTTTTACCTGCAGTAGGCTTCACCCAGGGTAGATCCGGGTTCGGCTGCTGCTGGCTGGTCCTCGCTGGCCTGAAGTAGGAGCAGGCGATGCCCAGTGGCACTGGAAGTCCCAGTCGTTTGCGCACTACGAGCGGGTGCGGCTCTCCGGCGATCTTCTGGGGTGGCTGGAAGAGGGAGATAGGGGGAACTGGGAGGTGAGGCCTCGCTAGTTGTCGAGTCGCGTGAGCTCGGTCCCGTAGGGAGGGGCTGCTGAGGACAGACGGCAATGGGTTGCAGAGCAACGACTAGGTTTGCCCTCTTAGCTTGCTACCTTGCACCACTTTTATGAGTGAAGGACATATGAGAAGGTACTAAGGTCTACCACGTGAAGGAGGATCATGCAATGAGTTCCCTGGATAAGAGTGTAACTAGGACACCCAGAATCCTGTCACTCCAACCGGCGAAGTTCAACGTGGTGGATGGCGTGGGTTAGCTAATCTGGATGTCTAACTGCTTCATCGCGTGTGTTCCTATTGGTTGTGACTCTACCGTACGTGCGCACCAGGTACCTTTGCGTACCTGGTCCACAGCATAGGTCGCCGTCTTACTGGGTTATGTTTTATGATGTACGTACGTGCGCACGGTTAAGGGTAGCTCGCAGTCCTACACTAGTTTTGCAAAGTGGTTTCAAGACGCGATCTCCTGCTGCTCCTTCGTAGGTTTGACGTCTACAAAGATGGAAATCACAGTCACCCTAGAATACACACACACACAGGGTGCAGTAAGAATACATGTTTATTACCGTTAAGAATAGACACTGTGGCCCACACTATCTGCTAGCTAGATGAATTGGGACCTGGGGCAAAACTAAACAAGAGCAGAAAAGACTAGGTAGCTATTATAACAACTGACCCTAANTTAAGAATAGACACTGTGGCCCATACTATCTGCTAGCTATCAGTTGAACTGAAACCGGCAGAAGTAAGCTACAGTAACCTAGATGAATTGGGACCTGGGGCAAAACTAAACAAGAGCAGAAAAGACTAGGTAGCTATTATAACAACTGACCCTAACTAGTCTATATTGTTGTCCAGGAGGGACTCATTGTTCACCTCCAAAGTGATAGTGAGTGTAAGGGGGGTCGAAGGTCTGGAAGGCTGCTGGTCTCGCATGAGGAAAGCGGTAGGCAGAGAGCTCCAGCACACGAGGTGGTGGAGAGAGCTGCCAGGTATACAACTGACGTCTTGAGGCTGTGCGCTAGCGTATATAGTCGGCCGGCTGCGGGTCCTTCAGCTGGTCGGGTATCTTCGGGCTAAAGCTCCTCGCTTAGCGGCACAGGCCGCATTCTCTCGGGGGGGATGCTGGAAGTGCTAGTTTCTATTCTGTACTGGTTGCATTGCTCCCGTGAGCTATGGAGCAGCGCTGGGCTTCGTTGCTGGCTTCTGTTGCACGCGGGGATGATTACCGGACACATGGCATCTGGCATAGACGGCCTCAGTTACCATGTCCTTGGGTGCCCCTTTTGTAGACGTGTGCAGGTTGGCTCTGGAAGCAAGTCGTCCTGGGTTCAAACCCCGCTCTGGATGACGTGACATTACGTGAAGATGAGGCGGAGTCAAACGGTAAATATTTATTATGCCAGTACGTATCGCACATCAATTAATTTTATTATTTTATGTTTTACTATGTTTTTAGCATTTTGAAATCATTTCTTATGGTGTGTTTTGATTGACTGCACTGGTTGCACCCTGAAAACCAGAATTATCATGTGATTTCCCTAAGCAAGTGCTGGTTCGTCATCTATGTTTGCGACAAAAATAGCACCCACTGTGCTCCTTTCAGTGCAATTGACAATTGGAACATGGAAAATGACTTTACTCAGTATGAGTGCAGACTAACTGAAACATGCGGCACTTGGCCAGTGCGTACTGGGAGCAGAATTCAAATTTAGTATTTGGAAAATGCCATTATATACTGTTACCAGTTAATTATGTCAGGTGTGCAGCTTTCTCATAGCTCTGGCTATTTATGCAAAACTTTGAAAATCCCCTGAAGTTATTAGTGGTACCATTTCTGGATTTTCCACTGTCTTTACTCATGAGAAGGAATGATTCAAGAATGTGTGAAGTGATTTGTGTAGTTGACTGATTTTGGCGCATGATACATGTAACTTCATGAATAGTATATATTTAAGAACATAGACTTAGGTGGTATTCATATGTAGTACATTTGACGCCCCTCTGTAGCGGGAGTTAGTGGCGTTGGAGCCTTCCATCCCCCTGCCACCAGATGGCTGAGGCTTAATGGGGTTTTTACTGGGTGTCGAGCGGGCAGTTCTACGATAGCCCGTTGTGCTTATGGGGGTGCGCTGAGAGGTGGGTGTTGGTCTAGTTGGAGTACGAGTAGGTGCATAGTTTGGTATTAGTTCCAATCGGCGGACCACATAATTACTGCTTTGCAATAGTCGTTGGGGAGTTTTTGGCGAATAACAGTGCGCTAATCAAGTTTCCCGAATTACTTTCAATTCGTGATATTAGCTATGACGTCCAAAGTGTGATAAGAACAACTACTGTCACGTAAAAGTTAACCAAAATTCACTGTCTCGGACAAATTAAAAAAAGAGTTAGCAAATATTTAATTTTTGTGCAAGGATTTATATTTTTACTGTATAATGTAAGAAGTGTTTTAGACAGTTCTCAGTCTAAATATCTAAAAATTTGTTTAGCATTATAGTACAATGACAAGTGGATTAGATGACAACCTGTTGACAAAATATGCAGCATCCGCTTGACGCACGAGCTGATGACAAAAGTCTACGTGAACGAAAAGTAAACATTGGCCCTACTTTCGTCGAACTGTAAAAATCTTGCCAAGTTACATGAGAGAGAATATGTTTTAAAAGCTGAATTAGTTTGAATACTTTTACACAAAATATGCTTATATTATTCATCATCTTCCACCTTTCCCGCTTCTGTGGTAACTGGTTGCATGTCACCTTCAGGAAGCCGCAGTTCAGAGCTGATTGTGGGAACAGGATCTGATGATGCAGTCAAAAATTTCATTACATTTCTTTCAAGTAAAAAAAAAACCACTCACTTTTATGTAACCCATCATTAGAAATGGTGCCCAGTATTAGTTACTGTAATTTTCCACGAAATATAATTTTTCTGCAAGCAGATATAACTTAATGAAAATGAAATTAATGTAGAAATATGAAATTTACACTAATGACCTTAAAATATAAAATAAAAATTTCACAGTGTAATTTAAGTTAGTAANAGTTACTGTAATTTTCCACGAAATATAATTTTTCTGCAAGCAGATATAACTAAATGAAATGAATGTAGAAATATGAAATTTACACTAATGACCTTAAAATATAAAATAAAAATTTCACAGTGTAATTTAAGTTAGTAACGCGGACATATATATGGAGATAAGATGCATTTCCCGAGTTCGTATTCTGGTCGTCAAAAATATCTATAAAAAGATTGTAGATTGAATCATTTTCTTTCAATTTCTGTCTGCTACGTCCGGCAAATGATGCATCAAGATTATCTCTGCAACAATAATTGGTTACGAAACATATTCTTCTTATAAATATAAAGCGGAGGAGATTAATGGTTTAATTTTGTATCAACAAACAGAAGCAGTGGTGTAAACAATCAAGAATGGAGATGGAATCAACCATGGTCTGTATTAACAAACCACATAGCATCTAGTTGGAGTGAAAGAAAACGAAACTCACGATCGCCGGACCAGGAAATTATCATGGGTCCACCCGAACAATCTGTTATACCTATGCAACGGTGTTTGGCATGGAGTTGGTGAATCTCTAATTTACATTAAAATAAATGATAACATTGTGTTTGACGTTAACTACGCGTCCACGAGCTCCTTGTTCCCACTCTTACCGCCGCAGTCATAACAACTACACCGGGCCACATCAGCCATCCAGTGCGTAGTGCAGGTTGACAAGAACGGAACTTGCACCTTCTTGCTGACAAGGATTACGTAACTTTAGAGACCACCCTACTCGTTTATTATAAGAGGCAACTCTTTTAATAAATAAGAAGGCCATCAGAAACTGTGTTTACCCGAAAGCCGAGGCCGTTGCTTCGTAGCAGCTCTCACCACGACCTACGACGCAACTCACCACCAAGTGGCGTCGAACTGACTTTTAGGCCGAGGCTGAAGTGATGTGCAGAATTTTTTGCAAAGAGTCACCCCATTCACAGCTACGGTCAGTGGTGTGTTTTATTGTGTTAACAGCAATCCAGCATGGCATTCCACACCCCTTTGCCCAGGTAAACTCGTCCAACCATTCAGGAGATAACCACCTACCAATGCTGTCGCCAGGGAAAATCAAACACTTTTCACGAGAAATGAAATTATGTATTTATAACAGATCAAATATATATATTACAAAGGGAGATTACCTATAAAGGCCTCGAACTTAAATCTTAAGAGGCATTTGTTAATCAACGGGGGTGTCACCAATGTTTTCATCTAATTCATACAATTTTTCACAATTGCAATCATCTAACAAAGTGTTCATGTTATTTTTCATCATTCGCCGTTTGACTTCGGTTCTCGTCACTCGTGATGGAAATCAAGGTCACTCAGCAATTTCGTTTCAGCACTCGGACCAGACTGGCGGCGTTGGTCGCCCTCTCCGCGAGCCTCCTTGGTACAATAATTTAGGCTGTTATCACATCACTGAAATATTAAATTAATTAACCGGAAAATTTCTTTTAAATACCGAGGAGAGAGCCACTCGCACTTGATAGCTTGACGCTATCACTTATCAACATAATACCACCTTTATTTTAAGCTAAGGTCACCGGCAGACCGTAAGAACTGGGTACATTTTCATGCATTATTCACCTATAAGCAAGCACAGTGAATAAACCGCTACAAAGTTAAACATGTGTCGATAAATTATAGGTTACTACACCCTTTGTAGTATCATCCACAATTGCATAGCATATGAGACGGCCTACAGTCTCGTCATAAGGTGTAAATAGTGCAACAGTAAGTACATAACGGAATCATCAACAAAACAGTAGAGATATCCAGGGCGTCGACCGAACAACCCTCATTATTAACTCTCCACTGGGTTATGGCGCCAGGGCAATTCAACACTCTACTTGCCCTGGGTAACCACGACCACATCATGTTTGTTAACATACTGTAAGCATCACAAGTTTTGGCGTCTTGCCCTCCTAGATACCTATGCTTGGACCTCTGGCATGACTCAGCCAGTGGCAGCTGATATATGAGTACAACCCGGCTGTGTACAAACTGTTACAAAAACATTCAGTGCGAACATGCAAATGCGCAACTGATAATATGGAGAGTAATGTTTTTAGCACGGCTACAGGATGCGGTAGGCTGCAGGTGTATCTACGTCTTTCCTCGCCAGTCATATCGAGCTCCTCGTAATTGCACCCACAAGGACTTGTGGCCCTAATGATAGTGTCTGAGCAGTAGCATGATTAACTATAGCAGCATCAATATTAAAGTAATTCAGACAGTGTTTTACAATAATACAAGTTTATAACATTGTTTTAATAATGGAAAATCAAATAATTGCAATGAACAAAATGGTAGCCATTGTTTGTAAATATCATAATCCTGTCACAGTGAGAGTAGTTAACTTATTACAGACCCACTTATAATTTAAAAATGTAACAAGGAGTAGCCTTGAGTGTTGCACAAATACTGTAGTTTATATCTGCATAATTCTCTATTTGCACAGTGTGTTTTAAATACTGCAAAACTGGATGCAGATATTAAAATGGTGGTAAAATCAGCCAATAAGATATCACAAACTGGTTAGGTGAGTGAAATGTGTAGCTAACCTTTATTTAAAGCCTAATTGTGAATACCCACTACTCGTATAATACAAGAGGTAACTCTTTTAATAAATGGGTAGGCGGTCCGAAATGGTGTTTACTCCAAAACCACAGAAGTTGGTTGCACTGGCAATTGGTCATTGCGTCCTTGCAGCTCGCGCAGTTAAATACGACGCAACGCACCACCGAGTGACATTAACTGGCTGGTAGGCCAGAGCTGAAGGGATAAGTGCACCAAAGTATCATTCAGTAGTGTACAGAATTTTTACAAACATATTGAACACAGTCGCCACATTCCCAGCTACAGCCAGGGGTGTTTTTCATTGTACAAATGGCAATCAATCATGGCATTCCCCAATTCTTTGACCAGGTGGACTCATCCATCCCTTCAGGAGACAGCCACCTGGTAATGCTGTAACCCGTTTTGTTCAGACGTCTTATCGGAAGTAAAATGCAAACACTTTTATTATAAAATGTAATAAGTTATATAAGAGTAATAATTTTTTATTTAAAATGGAGATTGCATTTAAAGTCCTCCAGCATTATAACGAATCATTTAGTGTAGTGACGTCCCCATCAATTTAACAACGTAAATATTAACAGACATTTGTTAATAAATGGGAATGTCAACAATGTGTTAAATTGAATTCATACAATTTTTCAACATTATAATCACATGACAGAGTGTTCATGTAATGTTTCATCGTTCGGCGTTTGATGTCGGTTCTCATCACTTGTGACGACAGCGACCATTACTTGCCGCAGTTCGTCTCAGCAACCAGACAAGACCAGCGGCATTGGTCGCCTGCTCCGCGAGTCCCCTCAGTACCCGCATATAGGCTGCAATCATTTAACTGCAATAGTACACTGAAGACTCAAAGAAACTGGTGTAGGCGTGCGTTTGCAAATAACAGAGGTATGGAACCAATCAGAGTAATGCATGCAGTCGGCAGCTAGATCGTTTACTTCTGCTACAATGGCAGGTTATCAAGATTTAAGTGAGTTTGAACATGGTGTTATAGTCTGCGCACGAGACATGGGACATAGGATCCCCGAGGTAGCGATAACACACGATAATGTTTGTATGTTCGCATACGACCATTTCACCAGTGTACCGTGAATATCGGGAATCAGGTAAAACATCACGTCTTCGACATCGCTGTGGCCGGAAAAAGATCGTGAAAGAACGGGACAAACAACGACTGACGAGAATCATTAAACGTGACAGACGCGCAACCGTTTCTCAAATTGGCGCAGATTGGATTTGTGGACTGCCCTGCAGGATTCATGGTGTGAATTGCCTCCTGCATACCTTCAGACATTAGTCGAGTCCATGCCACGTCGTCTTGTGGCACTTCTGCGTGCTCCGGTGGGAAGGGGGTGGGGGCCTACATGATATTAAGCAGGTGAACCAGTTTTTTTTTTGGCTCTTCAGTGTAATATATTAGTCACCGGAACATTTGTATTATCTTTAATGTACTGATGGGAGAGCCACCCGCACTCTCACCGGAGAGTTAAATGCAATCGCGTCTCAATATAAGACCACATGTTTTTCACTGCTTAAGTGCTGGGTCCATTATCATGCATCTTTCACATATTATTCACCTGTAGAGAGGAGAGCGAATAAACCGCTCAACCAAGTGAAATCAGTGTCATCTCATTGTAGGGCATCTTTGTAGCATCACCCGCATTTTGTTAGCATATATCAGGTGTACGAGACGGCCTACAGTCTCGCCATCAGATATAAAAAGTGCAACTGTAAGTAAGAGATACCTATCAACAAACTGAAAGATGATTACCAGGGTCCCCATGGGCTGTCGACCTGACGATCCTCATCATTAGCTCACCACTGAGTTATGACGCCAGGCAATATAATATCAAACCAGCCCTGGGTAACCTCGCCGACGTCAGGTGTCGTCTGAGACATTCATCGTGACATAGTATGTCACAATGCATAGCATCATGAAGCAGAATGTCACAACATTGGGCATCGCTGATTCTGGCACAACTTTTTGTGGAATAATGGCAGCAGGGGCACTGGGTGTGCCTGTTCGCATTCTCTTGTCTGCAGACCCTGGAAGGAATCGGGATTCAGGGCATCGCAGGGTGAAACAGGTGCCGAAGACATTTTGCACATCGTTGCGGTGGAGAGGCACCAGCTGCCGTCTACCCACACAAACCATATAGGATGTTTTTCCAGGTGGCTGATGATTATATGCAGCCTGCTCCACTTAGGTGCAAGGCCTGCGCAGAAGCTTATCACTGACAAAGACAGCTGGTGTGACCTTACGTAAACCAGCTAGCCTAACTATATATTGCCAGGTGGGCGATTGGTGGCAGCCAGCCACTGGGCAACATAGTTATGTTGCCGGTCAAACGCTGCTGTAGTGCATGCCCTCTATGGCCCCATCATTCTCTGCTTCTCAGGGTCACTATGTTGACTTTGAGACTCTTGTGCAACTCTCCTGGGCGGCGGAACTGGTGACCTTGGAGCAGTTCGGCTTGGGTTTTTCCAGTGGCGAGATTGGTCCGAGTGCTTAATCTAAACAATGCTGCTGGTAAATGTTTGACCTACGATGCATGGTTACCACCTACGTGCCTTTCGCTGTTTTGATTTGAGATCTTGGTTCCTGAGTTCTGTTGGATTTGCACGTAATGGTAGACTGCAGTGTGGTATTGAGTAATACGCCCCAAACTCGTACAGCACTCACGCCAATTATGATATGTAAACTGCATACCATTGTCAGACAACAATATGCTGAGGTTTCACCAGTATGGGGTAAATGCAGTTTCTGTTTCGCTATGAATTTAGTGCTCGCACTTGATATTGGGTATCCTCCACCCTTCTTGAAAACAGGTAAGCCACAACAAGTACGAATCTCTTCCTTGTGGCTGTACACAGGTATGCACGCACCCATTAGGTCTTGGACAATGGTTTCGAATGGTTCTGTTGGCAACCATGGTGTTTGTTGTTGCATACCATTAGTATGGTGGCATTTTAGACAGTTACATGGCACACACACATACATACTAGTGGGTCTTGCAAGAGATATTTGGCCGGTAAAAGTGTCTCTAAGAATTGTTTTGTTTGTCGAGTACACTGGGGTGACCTGCTGCCTCAGTGTTGGGTGTAATTTTTAGCACTACTTCATTCGTGGAATGTGGCATATGCATGGCCCATTGATCAATGCTGCTATTAGCACATGAATAGAGGTGGCCGTCTACTATGCACCACAATTTTTTTGTTGTCACCATGCTTTTATCTACCCACGTGGGTGTTACTGGACACTTCTGTTGTACTTGTATTATGCGTGTGTAAACTTCAATGAGAGTGGAGCTCCGTGAAGTAGCTGTCAGTGGCGCAAATGTAATGGTATTGATTGTTCGTATTATGGTTGCATGGTAGAAAAAAAAGGGGGGGGCAGCAGAATGGCCTCCCACTCATCGTCGTGTGCTAATGTGTGATCTGGTTACCTTGAGAGTGCATCGGCCAGGTGATTTTCCATCCCTTTCACATGCTGTACTTCGAAGTCAAATGACTGCGAACTTCTTCGGTGTTGTGATGCCAAACTAGACACCTACTATCTGGAGCAAGGTGAAGCACTGATATTCCACAATCTGCTTATACTGTTCCACTGACAAAACTAATGCAAGAAACTCGTAATCAATCATTCAATAATGGTGTACTACTGGGCTGCTTTCTGGGGAGGAAGGGGTGGCATATCCAGCTGCGAAAGAACGAGGGTTCTAGTTAAGCTTCACTATGCTATTGGAAACCTAAATTGTTTGCATAAAAGATGCGAAGTGCACCCAAAGCTTGATGCAGTGCATGCCAACCCCTGTGACTAGACGAAGACTAATGTCATGGCAGGTGTGAATAGTCACAGATATGATGGTGACTACACGTCAGAACTATTTGTGTGCAAAAATAACTCCTGCTTAAAACGACATTACCCTCGTAACAGTTGCACTTAAATAAAAAAAATTATATATAAAACACAAAGACACAAAAACAATTTGTGAATGGAATGACCTAAGATTGGTGTGATGAGATGAGCAAATTATTTAATTTGAATAAAGATTTTGATTATCATGGATGTCTTTGACATAATTTGTTCTTTCATCATATGGGCTTTACTTGTTTTATTTATGTTGTTCCTTGCATCCAATGATTTTAATCGTCCATGCTGCTCCTCTTCGGATGGCCGAGCTGTAGGTTTTTGATGGGGAATGGCGATACTACCCTGCGCTCACATGCACTGCATTAAACCGAATGAGCACGTTCCGCTTTCACAACTTTCATGTCCATTGCTGTGGTGTAGTTGACCATGTGGCGTAGTAGATGGTCTTAAAATGTGAAGCACATCGTCCTACATCAGGTTTCACACATGAGGTGGTTAATGTGGTCGTGACTCGGTTGGTCATGAAATAAATATACTGAAATTAAATTTACGTGACTTAACTCATGAATAAAACCCTAGTTCGTGGCACTTATGTTCTTGTGACATGTAAGGCATGACACCAAACCTATACAGAGAAAAAAAACATGCAGCCTTACATTATTAAAGTTCACTAAAATCCCCCGCACATGAGCCGAAGATGGTGGAGACTGACTGAGCTGTTTCTGGATAAATAGAAGAAAATGAAAATAGTTAAGTTCCAGTAGAGAGATTAATTACAATTGAAAATTATATAAACAAGGAAGAAAAGGGTTGCATATCCGAGAATGGTGAACAACATACGTCTGTCTCCTTACAGACATGGTACCAGAATAGCAAGGCGCGAGCCCGCCTGAAGCAACAGCTGGGTTTGCATACAATGCAAATAGATCATACACACATTATTAAACCTTGATACAAAAATTATCAAAACCATTTTTCATTAATTTAACACACAATAACAATTTAAAAAATCAGGTTGTGAAGAAAGATGTGTGGAAATGTGTTTATTAATTCCAATGGCACTGTATTTCCAAGTTCGTTGATTATTGGATTGCTATACCTATGCAACTTACAATAATTATAGAATTTTTAAGAAATTAATTATTTTCTGAGTTGGTTAATTTGGTGAAGTAAACAGGACGGCTCATCATGGACGAGTCCACTATTCCCTAGCATGGGTGAACAGTAGCCATGTCGATTGAAACAAACACAAAGCTAATTAAAAGCTTCCTATAAATTTGTATGATTGCACAGTGGAACAATTTGTTGGATTTTTCCCTACACACAATTTGCACGCATAAGGATATAATTATTGTATGAAGGGTGCATATAAGGCATTACTGGAAAATGAGAACGGCTCTGTCCCCCTTGCTGCATTCGCTTACCTTGCAGTATTTTTACTGAGGACTCTTCTGTATGCTTTTAGCCAGCCTGAAATATCACACACTCACAAGTCACATTTTAGGGACATGAAAACAGGACTACAACTTGACTCTGATGGTGCCATGTATGTATGTCGGCAATGTGCACTTCCAACATGCAGTGCCAGTTCTGGAGTATGGGAGAAAAGCAACCCCTGTTTGGTGGCCATGCTAGACCTCAGTAGAACGAAAATTGTAGCTGTGCATTGGTGGCAGGATGAAGAGGCCAATGGAGAAGGGTTCCTGCATGTATCAGTAAATCACTTGTATTTTTCTTTCTGAATACTAGCTCCTTTGGTTATTTATGGTGCTGTACACTCTTACAAACCAAGCTCCATATGTATTTTTATGGTGTGTGAAATGGCCAAAACCGTCTCGCTAACGTAGCTTAATCAGTGCACAATGCAACACATGTAGGACAGTGTCTTGCCCTTCAGACCATTTTCCACGCCGCACGTGCACCACATCAACCACACTAGTGTATATGCAGCGCATCGCGTATGCTGACACGAGTACAGTGCTTGTGTGCGTAAGTGCAGAGCAATGCAATGCAACCGCATTCCACCCTCCCCCCGTCAACAAACTAATACACAGTCGAAAGTGCATAATGGCAAACCCAGCGAATATTATTTTTAGGGCAATTTCAAAGCAAGTATTTGAAATTAAAGGAAGACACACTAAGAGTGTATAATTTTTTATTTCGTTATACTCAAATTAATGTATTTTTAACCTTGGTTGTTTCAACGTCATTTCATGCCACCCTAGTGGAGATTGTAACTGTTTTTATTCAGAAAACATTTATGCATTTATTTTGTTAATTTATCATGCAAGTGTTCGTGTTATTTTAATTTTTGCAAGTTACAGGCATGCAGAAAGTAAGGAAGGGCGATCTGTGGGCCACCATAATTCGCGTCGAGTGCACTCGCCAGATTCAGTTGTAGTCGAGTGTCTGAAGGGGTCGGCACGGGCCATGTCTCACTCTGTGTGCCTTCATGTTTTCGTGGCAATCGTATTCAGCTGCAACATTCAAATGTAATGTACCGGTAACTGTTATTTCTGCATTTGGACGAGCCACCACTTATTCCCCAGGAATAGCATCGCTCAGGCAAGCTTAATACACCAATAATTCACTCTTGCGCACAAATGTTTTTTCCGCAGTTTAATCTATCTGGCGCGCCGGAGGCCAGAGTCTGTATAAAGAGTTCACCTAGAGTGATGTAAGTGTTTCCATGCAAGAGTGTCTTTTATTTCAAGCACTGCTTTTGGGATTTTCGGGGTACAGGTCCCCTATAATGTGCCTTCACCCAGTTTCACGTAAAGTACTTAACTGAAAGAATGCTCAACGAAGAGCTCCTCCAGTTTAAGGCATGTGGGTCAGCCTGAATAGACCCACAGTAATTTCCATGCAAGTATCAGGAGCGAGGGACTCTTCCAAAATTTCACAGAGGGACTGCATACCTTCGGGTGTATGACCTGCCATACCCTCAGATCTTCACCAGCAGTAACAATTGGCACCACCTGCCGACAGTGTCTGGTGCTTAGTCGGGTATCCAAATTCACAAATCGCCTAACAATGATTTTAACGGTCCCTCAAAACTTCCCTTAACCCTACACCACCCAGCTAACAGGTGTTAATTGTCGCCCTTCAGTGTGGTGTACCTTTCTCTCATCATTCGTCACATTTTTCGTCCCAGAAACCTCAAAATTTCCTGGCACCTAAATCCCTCTTTGAGCAATTTCCCCGCCTATTTTCTCCAACCCGCGAAAACATCAAGAGCTTGTCAGGAGCAGTGTGATCAACCTTGGACAATTCTCTATTGCCAGCGAGATGCCAGAACGAAGCCCTGAGATGCCATATCACGTAGCCTAAAGCATGCCAAAATCAGTTTTGCAGCCACCATTACATCAATAGCCCAGGGCACGGGCAGCGAGTCGGCAATAACGAAATAGCAAGGCGGTTCTCATCACTCCCCTTCCTGCACCGTGAACTACGAAGCAGAGCGGGCAGGTGCACCTGTATGTGTCCCGATACTGCTGTATTGGCCAAATACGAATTAGGCACATCATATTGCAAATGCGCTCGTAAGACCAGCCCAACGAGCAACCGCGCCGAGAACAACTGCAAACTCTTGAACATCTCATATGAGATAAACACTGTTCAATGCCCGTGCAAATTTGAAGTTTTGGACAATATTGGTTAACAAAATTAAAACATTCAGTTCCCAAATAACCAAATTTTATATGCTAGTTTACTGTGCACAAGTCATAGTATCCCTACCCTTCAGTGTACATTGTGCCTACAGTATTACTAATAAATGTGCCTAACTGCGTCTGAACTCGCGAACTTTGAAAATCAGAACTTTCATTGCTCACAGTGACACATTAATAATAATCAATAGAACACTTCTACAGTGTGCAAATATTTATTATCTGGTCCAGAATTTCATCCAACACAATGTCACCGCTCAGTGTGTCCAGGAGGCGAAAGTATGATGTGGAACACTCCTGCGTGGTCTGGCATGGCCAATGTCATCACTTCATCGGCCCACAGTCGCTTCACCAGTGCAGCCCGCGGAACACGCATGTCGTGTGTCCGCATCGTTTACTGGGGAACATGTCTTGAACCGATACCGAGAGTTCCAACCGAGTGCCTATGGTGTCCCTAGGGAGATCTGTGTAATTATGATAAGAATCACGTGTTAGAATGTGTATTAAATAGGATTAGAGTTAATCGCCCACAGGCAAATGTTCGTGAAATTTGCCCCTAGGGAATTGCGAAATAATCGCTGAATAAATTTACACCACGTGCATATTTAATGAGGTGTAGAGTCGCAAGACTAAGGTATTTGAAGTTTTCTATATATTTTTCCGAGTGCAGTTGTTGGTCTAATAAAGCCAATTATTGAAGTGGGAAATAATTAATCTCTTTCAACCTGACCGTTCCGTTCGTAGAGTTTCAATGTTTTGTTACACGTTTGTTTTACATGTTAATGTAATGAGGTCAGTAAATTAATGTACCTCGTGGAGTGGCGCGAGTGGTCGTCATGAATGCTGTTCGCCCATGCAAGCTCCAACAGTCTGATTCTACAGGTATTAGGTGCTGCTCGTGCATCACGTCGCGGGGGACTTTCATTCTTTGTTCTGAACACTTAACTGCAAAAATTTATGTAATTTACTGGAACTTTTATTTAGTTTACCAACAGTCTTCCCTGCGTTCGCAGCATCCCTCCGTCAGCTCAATTTACCAACTCCGGAGGTTTAATTATTACTCTAAGATGTCCTGCCATTCTTGGGTTTTTTGAACAGAAATGGCCGCTGGTAGGTCTTGTGTGTCAGGTCCGCTTTAATTTGCTTTGTGTACATATAACTTTGCATACTATCCGGCAATACAATTCTCTTAAGTTAACCGAAATTTGTGAGTTCTCATTTTTGTGTTGTATCTCGGGCTCTGGCCCTATCCAGGAAGTCATCGACGCCTCAAGGAGGCAAAAAAAAAAAGTAATATTAAGGCATGCTGGGGAGCCAGAATACCCCGGCTATTTGTTACGTTTTCCTGATAATTTGTACCGTTTGTGTCTGACACGTGGTCGTTCGGCTCAGGATCCTGAGAACTGTGACTTTGTGCTCAGCCAGTTTGCTGGCACTCATTTTAATTAGAAATAGGAATATTGTGTTATATTGTGACTTTTCTTAACATATTTCTATGCCAGACGACATTCGCTTTACTATTCCCGACCGCTCAGGTAACGCTAATGGTTAACACAGTCAGAAGCTTTTGACAAATTGCAGAATATTCCAGTTACGTAATTTTTATTTTCCTATTGTTTGCGAATGTGGGTTTTAAAATCGAATACAGCATGACTAATATATAGCCTTAATCTAAAACCATATTGTGTTCTGTTAAGGATGTTGTTACCATCTAGGTTTCAAGAAGACTTTTATTCAAAACTTTTTCAAAATTTTTAGAAATAATTGACAAATTTTGACCTATAAGTCAAATTCTAGATTTCATTGAAAAGTTAAAAATATGACTGTTATAGAGGCTAAATGTATGATTACTATGTTTTAATAATTTGCTACTATTTCGTCAAATTGATATGAAGATTTGTAGTGTAAAATAAAAAACTGCAATAGTTAATGCGTTAGTATTTTTTTCGATGGAGAGGAATTGAATATTGATATTATTAGTATTTAACTTGTTTTAATAACATTGTCGCTAGTACTGCAACGCTTTCTGCCATATTTCGTGAAATATGTTTGATTGTCCGTGTTGTACTTTTCGGCAAAGTTATACTTTCCAAAAAAAAGAATTTCGCTTGCACTTGTTTTGTTCATTGTGCTAGTCCACGAAACAGATTTCTACCTAAGAAGGTTTGGAGGGTGTGACAGTAGTATAATAATAACAGTAAATACATTTAAGCAAAAATATTAGCATGTTTTAATTTTGGTTACAATGCCACTAATAATTTTTGCGTGATATCGTGTGACGTCATTAACAATTCTTTCGTACTCACCGGCATTTTGGACAGGAGTGGGTTGCCTATTGAACTCTTAAAAATGGCGTCGGATCTACAGGCGAAAAGTCGGTTGCAGGTCTTTAAAAATAAAGGAAAAGATCAAGATGTAAGTATATACGTGTTAAATTATGGTTGTGCTTTCTTAATTTTTATGTACTGTCAATTTATGAGGGTTGTATGTTGTATTACCTGAAATTCCTGTATCCATAGCAAACGAAATGGCATGCAGAGTTTTGTTTTTATTTAATTTTATAGCAAATTTTGTTAAAATACACTGCAGTTGGAGAAACAGTTTTACTACACCGTTGAATACAAGCTTCTCTTTGGTTTATTTTCGAAATTAGCTCCACGTTTTTTTTATTGATTGTAACAAGTTCTTTGTGAGCCATACTATTGAAATTGTGTATTGCTTTCCATGTAAATAGTTTTCTTGTTTATTTTTACACCGTTAGTTTCTTGCAGTTATAAATAAATAAGTTTGTTTATTTTTTCACAAATGCAAAGGCATGGTTGCTGCTCAGAGCAGTCTGTTTACTGGTCTGCAAGGTTGACATAATATTTGAAGGGTGTACTGGGTTAGCACCTATATACACAAATAAAACCTTTCAATACATGTTAAACATTATTGTTTGCCAGTCGCAAATAGCATGAGAATTTGAAGAGAGTCATTATTTCATAAATATTAGTTGTGATTGTGAGAGCCAGGCGTATAATATAAAATGACAGAAGTAAACATTTTAGAAAAATGAAACCTACAAACTAATTTTCTAATGAAAATGAAAGGAGCTGCTAACCAATTCAACCCTTAATTTGTTTTAACATACTGAAGCCGAAAAGTATGATATTAGTTTACTTTGAACAAACTGGAGTCAAAAATTATTAATTGTGCCGCAAGAACTACACTTTTGTGTTATAGATTGTTAGTGGTGAATAGTGTTACTGTTTGTACTGTTGTAATAGTGCTCTAGTATTTATTTAATTAGGTTAATATGTGTTTTGTTGGTTGGATCCTACAAGAATTTACATCTTGCATGACAATTTGTTTTCATTTACGACGTAAACATTACTCGAATGCGCGCTAAAGTATTGGAAATCTTCCTCTTTTCTATCTTTGGGCACAACTTGGGACAGAAGTTCAGTTTTCCGAATGCTTTGGCTTGGGACATGGGAGGTTGGGACAGTGGTCATGATGTCAGTGTCTCATGTGCACCAATCAGCGTATCCTTGTCGTAGGACACAGGTTGGCATGGCACAATTGTAGACAGGCCTTAACCTACGTGAGACATACATCTGGTGGTTATGTGGTGAGAATTGAAGTGAAGTTAGCTATGAATCTCGGCTTCAATCGCGTACTTCCAGCATCTGCAAAAGAAAGTAAGGAAATTATAAAGAATAGCGGCCTTTTTTGAAGGAGACATAGTAGATCCACAAAAGTTGTACACACACACACATTTTATATATATATATATATATACATACACACATATAATATATATATATATACACACATATAATATATATATATATATATATATACACACACATATAATATATGAATGAATTTTGCATAGCTTACCTGCGTGATATTTACGAGGGCGTAATGATACAATAAGTAGAACGTCGAAGATAAAATAGATTAATAAATGTGAGGAGTATGGCCACTTTGTTTACGTTGGACGCCATGTTGTATAGCCCTGCAATGCTGTATTAAAGTAAACAAATGTGAATCGGCAGTCACCTGTCTGCTGTGGATGTGTAGACGTTTATGTAGGTTAGTTGGACGGTGAATGCAATACAGTGCGGTTTAAGGCGAGTGGAGTGTTGCTACGCGCGTGAGTTGTGATGTTCGAATCCGACCTTGTTGAGGCTTGTGATTTAAGAATGGAGGGTGCAAGTACGAGTGCTTCTGTGCGTGACAGTCATCTATGTGGCGGGTGTTACCTGGACGTTAGCCAGTTTATTGAATTGACGTTGTTTTGGCCTCCTTAGGTGAGTAAATTCATATACATCCTATATGAACGTAGCTAACCTAACCGAATTGAACTGAACTTCACAATTAATGCACAAGTTTTGTTTGCACTGCAGCACGACGAAATACGGTATTATGTGATGTTAACCAGTAGCCTTTACTTACACATTGTGATGTTAGGTTAGGTCTTTTTTGCATTTAGCGTATTTGCATATGAAAATATAACGATGGCATACATATTTTACCCCACAATTTCCCTGATTTTCACTATCGTATTGATATGTGGTGTGTATTTATTTGAAATGTAGCAAACCTATCCGAATTCAACCTAACCTCACAATGTGTAATGCACAGGCTTCGTTTACACTGCAGCAACAAAATATGGTATTATGTGATGACAAACAGTACCCTATATTTACATATCGCGAGGTTTGGCAATGTTGATTTAGGTCTTTTTTCATTTAGCGTATTTACATACAAAAATATAATAACTTATATATTTTACACATTTTCCACCATACAATTTCCCTGTTCTTCATAGCCCTCCCAACTATCATTTTTGTGGTTTGTATTGATAACATGTTAATGCCCCTAGTAAATTTGTTTTCTGTGTAATTAGTAGAGTAGAATTATACCACTTTTCGTGATTTTTTTCTTTTGTTTTTGGAAAAGTTGCTATTCTTTACAATTACTGAAAGGAACTATGACTCACGCCACAACAGAGAATGATGTAACGCTCTGCGGAAGAACCGCAAATCTGTACCGACACTCGGAATGTGAAGTTTAAAGGAAGAACTGTGCAACTGGACAGTTACAGTTTATTGTCAAGATACGCCCTTTGGAAAAGTGCTTTTAAATAATGTACCATCATGTTACAAAGTATCAAGTTTATATGCTTAAAAAATAAGAACTGTAATTATATGGAATAGGGGCTTTTCTGAAAATAAAGAAAAATCACGGAAAGTGGTGTATTTCCTCTCTATTAATTACCCAGAACACGAATTTACTAGTGGCATTTATGTATTATCTATACAAACCACAAATAAGATAGTGGGGAGGGCTATGAAGATCAGGGAAATTGTGGGGTAAAATCACTAAAAATACACCCACAAAAAATACAAAAACACCCCAATTTATGATTTGTCCACCAAGTTTTGTAATATGTGCCCACCTAACCTAATTTAACCTAACCCCACAATGACTGAATCACTATTTTACATTTTTAATCTAACCTAGAATTTTAGGGTTTAATCTAACCTAGGATTGTAGAGTTTTAATGTAAGCTACGATTTTATTATAATCTAGGATTTTAGGGTTTTAAAGTAACAGTAAAACACACCGGAAGTATATGAATTAACTCGTCTAGGTAGATGGCGGGTACAATTCCACTGTCCTCGGCCAATTCAGCTACCGTCGCGCACCTTACCTGACCCTACAAAACGCCATGATCTACTAAAACATCCAGGCAACACTCACAGCATAGTCTACTATTACGCACAGAAACACTCGTACTAGCACCCTTGATTCTACAATCACAGCCTTCACACGATTGGGTTTGGACGTCGCAAACCATGCGCACCCAATATTCCACACCGCGAACTTTACTATATGCCATACAATGGCGTACTAAACTGTTGTACGTCATCACGTCCGCAGCCAATAGGTGGCGTTAGAACAGCATTACATGGCTATTCAACAGGGCGTCTGACGTAAACAAAGTGCCCCAACTGCTCGTACTTTCATCTATTTTATTTTGTACATTCTACTTATTTTACCATTACGCCCTCGTCAATATTAAAAAGGTAAGCTGTGCACAACCCATTTATGTTACTTTTGTGGGTCTATAACGTTTCCTTCAGAAAAGCCGCTATTCTAAATAATTACTGTACACAAATATGCTTAAAAGTCGGGGTACCGTGCTCCCAGTTTTTGTACATTGCTTAGTTTTAATTTTTTATGCATACAAATTTGAGTCTTTGTAACAGGATGGTACACTGAGGGCGTATCTCAAAACTGGGGGCGCAGTACCCCAACTTGTAAGCATATTTGTGTACTACAGTTACACGTAGCAAGGTTTAGTTTATCAGATTTTTTTACATTGCTTATTTTTCAATTTTTAAGCATATAAACTTGCGACTTTACAACTGACTGCACGTTTTGGAAGGTCAGCAATTTCAGCCTTTACCTGTGTGCTTTTGCTGTTAATTTCAGCCTTTTTTGCATTAAGTTGTTTGTTACTAGCTTTTGTGTTTGTCCGTTTCTTGTGGGGTGGGTGTGCCACTAGTAGTTTTTTTCAAAGGTTGGCTGTAACCAGGAAAATAGCATGAATCACAGTTAGTAGCTGGGATTCGAAGCTAACTTCACTTCAGTGTGGTGAGATGTGCGCCATAGGCCTTGTAGTGTGATTCAAAATAAGAAATGGGGCAGTGAATATTATAATGACAAGAAAGTAAGGGAAGAAATCTATAAAAAAAACCTATTATGACATTTAAGAAAGGAGTTTAATGAACAGTCATGCAAATATGTTTACTTTTTTAAGCCATGGTCGACGTACAACAGCTTATGTGAAGATCAGGCAATACAGAACTCTGTCATGGTGAACTAAAGTTACTATAAGACATTGTGAATCCTTGAATTAAAAGATTGGAAGCTTCGTTCGTGTATAGTCAATTTGTAAAATAAAATAAAAAATTATGTAATTTTATTAATTTCTCTAAATAATTACTGCATATAAACACAAGAGAGAGACAACAAATTAAAATTATACCACTTTGAGAATTCACGAATCAGACAATTTCCCAAATTACAATTGCTTCCTATTGAACTGGTTTATTGAGAAGGACTGTGAACAGAAGAGAGAAACCAATACAACACAAACACATAATTGTAAATAAAAATTGTCATATTTACCTCATTAAAATTTATTGAAGACATAAAAAAAACATAATGCTGCCACACAATTAGTAAACTAATAGGTCTAAAAATAGTGAAAACTAGACAAACTCGAGGTGACTAGAATTTATCAACTGCTATTAACTGAATTAAACTTATTACGACTTCCCTCTTTGGACAATACATTTCCTTTAATTATCATGATTATTAAAAAAGGCTTCCAGGGTTCCTCCGTCTCGTGCAAATAAAGCGTCTATAAAATTATACCAAAGACACACCACACTGCATTTGTGCACACTGAGTGTAATGGCATTTTGCATAAAAACTATTTCTTACTAGGCATTAACCAACATACCGATTTTCTCACTGTTTTAATTCTTATTAATTATAAATGAAATATAATTTATGGATAAAATTAAAAATCTTGATTTCACCAAAAATAAAATACATAAATGTTAATCCAGGTATAAATTGCTTTTGATACAGAACGTAATTAAGAAACAACCAAAAACGTGCATGGTGTAATTTTTCATAGGTTTGATTCAAAAAGTGTGAAGAAACTGTGAATAAACTATAAAAGTCCATTCTCAATGTTTGAATAAGCCGCCAAAGCAGAAATATGAAAGAAAAATGTCTTTGGAAATGCTTGGAATCAAGAGGGTGGTCTTGTCTGTAAATGTGCATGATAAAATGATGAAACCTGTCTGCTATGTTGCGACACCCACAACATTGCACACCTAACCTGTCAAAATTAAAATCGGAGCATGTTGATATTTAGTCTGAAAGTTTAGTTTTATTGGCATTTTATTTGTCTGGAAACTTCCACATTTTACATGGATGAAGTACACAATCCTCCATCAAGATTTTCAATTATAGGGCGACAAGAATTGCCATTTGTTTACATTTCATGTTGACACAACTATTGGCAATATTATGATTTTATTCCAATGTTTACATCTGTCAGTTTAATGTTTTTGTTTGTTTACATTCAAAATGATAGTTGATTATGTATCATGATTTCCTTTTTAAATATCTGTCATTCTTTTTCTCAAATTTAATTAATTGAACATTTTAATGTCATAGATTTATATAATTATTGTTCCTTCATTTGTGTTATTTCTCCTTGTCAAACCATAACATTGTACACTGATAAGCCTAATTCCTAAGAGGTCGCGTATTAAGTCATCAGGATGGTGTCTGAGGTGATACTTGCAACTCCATTGCTGCAGTCACCTGAAGAGTAAGCCGGACTCAATAATCTAATCCAGAGGTCCACTTAACTTCTAAATGTCGAGATCAACTCATTAATTGCTCAAAGTTGAAGAGAAACTTTGGACCGTTAACTGTCCAGAGGTCCTGAGAATTAAATTAATATCAATTTCGTTTCACAAAATTTTTCGTCAAGAAATTGCGTTCAACTGAACAAATTAAAATTCACGTAATGCTGTTCTTGAAACGTATTAAGTTTGAGAAAGAGAGATTAATCTACTTATCCTTCTAAGAAATTTTATTATAGGAATCATGTTTACTTTCGGTAAGCTATACAACTTTGAATTAAATAATTTCTGATAATTTCAAATGCTCATATATGTCAGATGCTAATATGCGTTTCAATTCTTCTTATCGCAGTGATAAAACTTTCATTTAAACCAAGGGCATATTTGTGTGATTTATTTAGAATTGGAATTTTAAATAATATTGAAAATGGTAAAAGTTGTTTTGCTTCTCTGTTCAAAATCTCGCAAACTTATACGGGACAGACAATAAATTAGTGTTGTTAACTATTCATGTTATTAAATTATTTTCATTGGTTTGACTTCTGGAAGTTGCTTCTTGAAAAAAAGTATTCAAGTTCACTGTTATCACAGCATGTTGAGGGTCGTGGTTGAGGCAGTGCCAGAGTGTTCGCCTGCCGTCACTGTGATCCGGGTTCGGTTCCTGGTGATGTCAATCGGGATTTTTGCATGTAGCAATCGTGGTTGTTGGATTATATTGTGGGTCTCCTGTTTCCCCCGCCCTTGCGTTCAGGCGCTGCTCCATGTTCATCTCGTTCACCCACATCACATTGACTGTGAAGATCTCTTATGCTAAGACTCGTCCAAGCCAATCAATCAAGTAATCATTGTATGTCATAATAATTTATAGTCAGCTCACATTACCAATTAGCTTGTACATGTATATATATATATATATATATATAAAAGAGAGAATTATAACTGTTTTCGTATTTGTGTAGTGAAATGTATGCATATTTTCTGTACTTCAGTGGTAGAAAAGGCAAACATTTACTTAACTGCGGCAGCAGAAAATAAAGACAAAATAAACAAATTACATACAGTAAGATTGCTTGAAACTCTAACTCAGGTATTGGAAACTTAAAGATTTTAATTATAATTAGACTATGTTTAATTCTGCTTTTCAGGAATATTCTACTGACTCTGGCGAACACATAAGTTAACTAACTTTATAATGATATGACTATCAATTGCATCATTAACCCCCTGCAAACCATATTTTCGCATGATTGTCTCTCATACTGGTTTTTAATGTTAATGCGTAGTTTTAAATAAAATTATGTAATTACAGTGAAACTGCTTCTTCATTTATGTTAAATTGCCTTTTACTGGTAGCACTTTATACTAAATAAAATATCTTGACAAACTGAGTTAAAATATGACATTCGTTTTTACTACTGACTATGATATTAAGGTTATCTCCACTCACTTTGTAATAATTTTGTATTCGTGCCAATGCATTTTAAAGATGTGTAGCTGAAAAAATTAATACATCCATGCTTTTCCCAGGACTTAGACCTAGAACATCTAGTACCGTGCACTGGCGTGCAACAAACTATGCTACAATACAAAAATGTCTACGATAGACACATTGATATACTTTTCAAACTCTTCTGTTTGAAGTGGTCAGTCGAATGTTTGCAGGATGCGTAGCACGTCGTTCAACGGTACACCGTGCGGTCGAAGTGGGGGGTGTGACATACCAAACCCAGAGGCCGGCTAGGGGAGCGGGAGGTGAACTAGGACTAGGGGGATCAGCCCTCACAGCGTTTGACGCCAACAGTATGTAGAGCTTCATCTCTACCATAACATAATTTACTTCAGCCATCCATAGGCTGCATCTTTAAGTTATGAAGAAAAAAATAATCTGTAACGTTCTCTGCTTAATAGCCTGCTGCCTTGACGGTCAACAACTCTTGGACCAACTGTAATGGTGAAATTTTTAACATCTGAAAGTGGTTTTAATCGCTTATTGCTCCGTAATAAACATTAATATCAGTCATTGCTTACGGTACACCGTGCTACAAACCACGGCGAGCTCGAGCGGCAAATGCTGGAAGCTCGTGGCCTTGCCTCCTAACAGTGCATCACATGACTTGCCCGAATGAACCTTCAAACCAGGGTTGTCGTAACAATTTAACCCAGCCCAAAAAAACTCCTGTGTATTTTTCATAAAACCCTTTTTAAAGAATCTGGAAAAAAAAATTCCTATTTGCCCAATATTGAGCTGAATGATAAGTTTAATGGCGTTCAATGTCACTTAACAGCAAAGCTTTTTTTTTTTATCTAACACAAAATAATTTATTGGTTTTATTTTATTCCAAGAATAAAAAAAATTCTTTCCCTGTATTCATGATAAAAAGTATTTTATTGTTAAATAAAATACAAATTACATTAATGCTTTACACAGTAGCAGCAAAAGTGATATTTATACTACATTCATTAAATTTCGTAAGCATTGCACTAGTAGGTATATTAGGATTATAAAACAATCTCAGAAATAATTATAAAGGCTCTATTTCTGAAAATTAACTAAAAGGTGTAGAATCTTATACTCTTAGTATAAAATAAAAACATGTTAGTGTTGAATGCCCCAGAATGAATATATGTAATAATTTATGAAAGCTCGTATACATAGTAAAATATTACATACATTAAACAAGAACCATTGTAATGTTCAGTTACACAAAATGACTCCCAGATGCTCATTAGACAAATAGGATTTCACTGTCTTATGGCATTTTCCAATAGAATAGTGCAACTACCATATGATTGCCCAGAGCGAGTGCTTCTGCACTCGGTGCAAGTTCCTGTAATTGGAAGACAACCTATCTTCGTTTGGTTTAAAAAAAAATTTTTGTTATTCAACTTTGCTTCAAACAAACATTAACTTGCCCAGAATTTGTGTGTTTCATGCATAAAGAATTTTGATTGGCTGAATTGTTTTGGATGGCTGCAGTTGCAAGCACTGCTTTGTCGCAGGTCGCAAAAACCCCACATACGATGTACCAAATAAAACAAGACAATGCTAGCTGTTGTCAGCAGTTGTGTAAACAATACACAAATAATTTTGCAGAATAAATTTGTATAATTTAATGTAAATTAGNCTGTACCAAATGAAACAAGACAATGTTAGCTGTTGTCAGCAGTTGTGTAAACAATACACAAATAATTTTGCAGAAGAAATTTGTATAATTTAATGTAAATTAGACCCTAAACACTGGAACAAGTAATCAAACTGCTGTTAACATGGAGGGTAAAATGAGGTGAGAATGGAGCAGTGCTGGAATGCAAGGGCAAGGGGAAACAGGAGATCCCCGAGAAAACTGGCCAGCTGCATTGTCCGGCACTGTGCCCACGTGCGAAAATCCAGGAGCGACCCCGTCCAGGATTGAACCTGGTTTGCCTAGGTGGGAGGCAAGCAGTCTAACCTCTACACCACCGTGGCCTTATATTCTGAGATGTTCTCTGTTTTGTGTAAGTATAGAAAATTTCAATGGTTTTGTAAATATGACAGTGGTAGCTCGTATACTACTGTTAGTCGCCCTGTCGTTGGAGATAACATTTGTAAACAATGTAACCTGGGCGAAGGGCAATTCCAACGATAATGCCTACCAAGTTCTTTTGATTAGCTCTACAAATGTACACAAAATAATCTACGGTACAATTACACAAAATGAAAATTGATCTAAGTTCTTGATGGTTGTAATCCTAAGTATTTCAGGCATTTAGATTGCATCTAACAGGGGTGGCTAAAGTACTCGGAAATTGTAAATGTGGCTCAATCACAAATACAATTAAGGAAATGTAATTATTATAGTTATTTTCAGGATTCTGAAAGTAATTAATTTCTATTACAATTCCTCGCATTACTTTCCAGTTGTACTTCATTGGTCGACATATAAGAAATAATACTGATTTAGGGAAGCAAGATTTAAATTATGTTACAAAATGTAATAATTTTTGCTTGTTTCCAAATAGAGCTCTTTTGAAACTTGTGAACATTATTTTCAAGATTTCGAAACACACTCAACATGCAATTATTTAGCATAGTCAAATAGAGTGTTAGGGCATACATCTATTGTGATGTTTAAGGAAAGAAAGCAAATTTTTTNAATTATTTAGCATAGTCAAATAGAGTGTTAGGGCATACATCTATTGTGATGTTTAAGGAAAGAAAGCAAATTTTTTTACATCTTTGAATTGGCACATTTTATGTCACTAGAACGACTCGACCGGGGAAAAACAAAGAAGACTACACGNTTTTTTACATCTTTGAATTGGCACATTTTATGTCACTAGAACGACTCGACCGGGGAAAAACAAAGAAGACTACACGTCATTCTCTGTATATATCAATACTCCATTACAAGAGCTTGCCTTTGAAACATGGCTGAATTTATAAAGATATAACAATTTAGGCAAAATACAGTTATAAAGTGATCGTTTTGTTATGTCCTGAAAGAAATTTAACTATTACTGAAAAGTAACAATTACTATGAAAATAATGAGTAGATTACAAGTAAGCATTACAAAATTCTGAAATGAAACCATTACTTCTCTTACTATATGCAATGTAATCAATCATTACTTGTAATTCAGTTACTTGCAATCAATTCCCTCCTAGCACTGAAAATAAATATGCGCTCATGTTCCTGGTGGTCACTCTTGAGTTATAAATACACAAAACACTATAAAATATTAATCTTATTGCTAGTGAAAAGATATATACAAACTTAAGTCCCTTGAAAACAAACAAGGCAGTTTGACATTTTGGGGAAGTGTTCAGGGGTGTCTTTAAACATTATTTCAGAAACTTAATTTCACATATCACAATTTGCTCATGCTATGTAATAATTAATTTTTTTACTTACATTCACTGATATCAGCTATAATGTTTAGTTTAAACCCTGAACTATAAATACAGGGTGAGTATAAAAGAATACCCCAACTTTGAAGGTTTATAATATCAAAACAACCTACAACTTTGATTGACCAATCAAATGAACCATGAAGTTTGTTTACTATACATTCATAAATGTTCAATGTGACCACCACGAGTGGCCCGAACAACATCTACGTGATAATCAAACTCGTTCCACGCTCTTGTCAGCATTTGTGGTGTTACGGTTTGGATGGCGTTCATAACCCTTGGTTTGAGGTGGAGAGAGGGAAGCGAGATTGCATTCGACACGTCACTGTGAATNTTTGGATGGCGTTCATAACCCTTGGTTTGAGGTGGAGAGAGGGAAGCGAGATTGCATTCGACACGTCACTGTGAATGGGACACTGTCTGATGTTTCCTTTATGTGCAGAGAGATAACACTGGGAGCATCTGTCGTCGCACTATGAGAGTGTGTTGTGTGTTAGTCCGCATCACGATGGCGACGAAACAACANACACTGGGAGCATCTGTCGTCGCACTATGAGAGTGTGTTGTGTGTTAGTCCGCATCACGATGGCGACGAAACAACAGAAGGTATTCTGTGTTATTCAGTTCGTTAAATGTGAATTGGCTACGACTGTTAAACGTGAATTCTGTTGCAAATATGGACGTTGTCCTTCCGATAGGTGGAGTATTGCACGTTGGTTTCATCAGTTCCATGAGACAGGGTGCCTTTACAAAGGGAAAAGTTCCGGGCGGCCACGTGTGTCCGAAGAGAATGTGCAACGGATTCAACAAGTGTTAGTTCGCAGTCCGAGAAAATAAACTCAACAAGGTAGCCGGGAAATGCAAATCCCTCAATCGACGTTATGGACAGTGTTTCGAAAGCAATTTGCTGTATAAACCATACAGGTTACAGCTTGTACAGGCTCTTACTGAAAGGGATAAAGAACTGAGATGTGATTTCTGCACGTTCGTTCTTGCCCAGAACGAGGTAGACGATGCCTTTATGTTTAAGCTGGTTTTTAGCGATGAAGCGACATTCCATACAAATGGTAAGGTAAATGGCCACAACGTGTGGATATGGAGTCAGGAGCCTCCACATGAAACCACAGAACACTAGCGTGCTTTCCCCAATCCCCCAAAGTGAACTTTTTCGTGCTTTATCCAAAGACACTGTTCTCAGCCCTTTCTTTTTTCACGAGTCCACTGTTACTGGAATTCCTTATTTGGACATGCTTACAGAGTGGTTATTTCCTCAATTACAAGAGGCAGTGGGGGACTTCATTTTCCAGCAGGATGGTGAGCCACCCCATTGGCACCTAGCTGTTCATGGATACCTGAACGAGACGTTGTAGCAAAGCAGGATTGGTCGAGGAGCTGCTAGTGACCAGGCTCTTCATCACTGGCCCCCAAGAAGCCCAGATCTTACCCCGTGCATTTATTTTCTATGGGGATACATAAACGATCACTTGTTTCGTCCACCATTGACGACCTCAAAACTAGAATTTCGGACGCCATCCAAACCGTAACACCAGACTTGCTGACAAGAGTGTGGAACGAGTTTGATTATTGCGTAGATGTTGTTCGGGCCGCTCGTGGTGGTCACATTGAACATTTATGAATTTATGGTAAACAAACTTCACGGTTACACGGTTCATTTGATTGGTCATTCAAGGTTGTAGGTGGTTTGGTTTTGATATTATAGACCTTCAAAGTTGGGGTATTCTTTTATACTCGTCGTGTATTATTAAATTATGGATTTTGTAATTGTCCACGTCGCTCAGTCAGGTCCTCTGTCTCATCATGAGCAGCTCTGGTTGACATGTCTTGGGGGTCCCAGTCTCAGATTCATACTTGGGAGTATCCGGTGGTCCCATAAGTTCCTGCAATTTTTTTGGGATTGCTGTTTGCATGGTGTGTTATGCACTGGGTGTGTGTGCTTACCTGCCAAGTGATTGGCGAAAATTACTGTTCCCCACTTCAACGGCAGCACATATCCAGTCCAACCAGCTTTAAGGAATGTACGTAGTGCAGAGCAAAGGGTTCCTTCAGCTGCTGCCTCCCCTCCCACCTGCTGAGTCGCGATTGATGTGTAAAGGATGCTAACGGAGCATTCTATGACATTATGTCTGTGAAAAGAAGAAATGTTATTTGATTGTGACTCGATTAAAGACTTCATTCCCAGTTCTTGCTGGATGTTTATACACTATTGTAGTGTACGTAGTTGCAAAATTATGAATTAAGTTGTGTTGTTAGATGCATTTTTCATTTTTTGTGTAGGCTTAATGGAAATTTTAAAACAATGTCTATGCTCTGGAAATAATAATGGAACAAAATATTGGCTTTTCTTATTTTGGAAAATTATATTTTAACACATTTGCAAGTAATTTTAAAGCTTGTTTTCGGTAAAGATAATTTCTTCAGCGACTAGAGACTTGTTAGATACAGGAATTTAGATGAAGTTATGGGAGCTGCATATGGTGGAAAGAGCTGGTGCCATCTTTGTCAACTTGGGTGTGCTCCCGCACGGGAGCGCTTGGTTGTCGTCTCAGAGTGCCTTGGTCAGGCGGTGTGTCTTTGTAACTCTGCGTAGAGTTGCCTCATATGTCTGCGACTTGCCATTTTCCCACGGCATGGAAGGGGGAGAACGTGAGAGATGTTCCATGTGAAGGCATGACAGGGTGTTACGAGCCAGTCATCTATGCGTACCTCTATCAAATTATTAAAAAAACAATGATGCAAAAGAAAGAATGAAATTGAAAGAGTGACACTGACTGGAAATTATAAAATAAACATTTTTTAAATCAGCCTCTGGTGAACTGTGAACTGAAGCAAGGTGTCCACCCACAGGGAAAAGTTAGGAAAATTTTAGGGAATTTACACTTGGGTAAGGGAAAATGTAAATAATTGCTACCCCTGCAATAGTTGTTGGTTGTATGGATACAAGATAATGTAATTGAGTAAATGCATTTTAAGATTTAAGTTTTTGAAATGGCTGTGATACATCTTTCCCAAGTGATATTTGGCCTATACGTACAAAATAAATTATTTGCGTGTTTGTAATGGGCACTCATTTGAAGTCATTATCATTTGTCGCTGGAAATATCAGTGGACTGAATCAGATGTTTGCCTGGTCTGTTGCTGTGTAATTTAATGCAACTCAGCGATGTCATATTTGTCCTGTCAACTATGAAAAACTATGATATTGTGTTTTACTATTCCTGAAAATAGGTCAGGAAAGGCGGTATGATACTGCCTGGCAAACACACAAAAAATCGGGAAGTTCCAAAATGGAGTTTTAGTGGACATCCTGTGAAGTGAGTCTTTAAACACATGAAAATAACAGATTCGTCCAAATGCAAGGATGGCAGCGCATGTCTAATAATATATTTAAGTGTTTGAGTTCGAAATAAAGATGTCACAACAGTGGGTCTGTGCATTTCCACAAATCTGAGTACCTTTGGCAACGTGTAGGTCACACATCTTGGTGACTGGTGGTGTTATATTTCAGCAGAAAATACGAGATTTGCATTTAGCTGACATGCAATAAAGATTCCCCTCCCCTGGTTTAAATTAAAATTCCATGGCAGGTGTTAGTCCGAAAACCCTAAGTCCCTTCATCATTGCCTCTGTGTTTCGACCAGACAAAGATGTTAATTTGAGAACGTTATGAGGCTGATCAATTTTGGTCGCAGCTGGCGCACATCCTGAAAAATGTAGGACCCTATAGAAGAAGCAGGAAGTTTATGGCCATCCAGTAGTCGGGGGCTGCAGGGGACGCTTGTGGATCCGGGATGTCTTCAGCAGCTACTTGGCAAAATTGAGCAAACCCCGGGAAATGTGTGAAATATGCCTCTCCCTTTTCCTGTACCTCCCTCATTTTTATTGATGCAGTAACTTCAAGGGGGTGCACGCAATTAGGATGAAACGTGCATAAGCAGATCACATGCAAACTGAAGATTTTCTTTCTAACTAGCTGTGGTCAGTAATAAGAGTTGATACGAACAGCGGAATCGAGGAAATGGTGTGAAATAAGAGAAAATATGTTACAGTTCTCTTTGTGTTGGAAGTAGTAAGAATATGTTATATTGTGAAACAGACTACCTTTGCTCAATTCTCCATCCTTCCCACCAATCCCGTGGCCAAGTATATTGATTCATGTCGCACTCTTCAATTGTGAGGTTTTTACAGAAGTTTGTAGAGCAGTACCAATTTTTTTTATCTCTCGCTAAGATGTAGTCTTGGAAATTTTTGTCCGGTCGGGAGGGGGGGGGGAGATTACATTGTTATATGCATTTTGTGTGTTGCAAAGTCTCAAAAATAGATTTATTTATGAGACACAACTATCACATTTATTCTTATGAATATGTACTTCACGTAATTTTACACGATATGAATACTATGTTTTCACATTAGCATGTAAAATAACGTTAGTGTAAATGTTATTTCTGGGTGTTATTTCAGACTCATTCATGCTTTTAGTTATTTGTTCAGTTTTCATCATAGATTTTATTGTACTGTTTACTTTGTTTTTTTACATTGTCATCCAGTAGATATTAAAATTTTCTCTGTGTGCGCGCGCATGTGTGTAATTTTTTTCTCTACTGTGCTTTTGTTTTGTAATGTGGTCGTTCACTTTGTTTGGTGCACGGTTTGCCACAGGAAATGAGAAGGCGGCGAAATGAGGTGACAGTGGAGTTGAGGAAGAACAAAAGAGAAGAAACACTGCAAAAGAGGAGGAATGTCCCGGTGGCTGACTCAACAGGTACTTACTCTGTTTGAAACAGTCTTGTGTAGCGATATTTAGTGTTGCGTAATTTTCCTTGCCTTTTGTCATTTTTTTCCTTTCAAGATGAAGATGACATTGAGAAGACTTTGTCCACCACGAACCTGGAACAGCTTGTTGCAAGCGCAGCAAGCGACAATCCAGTTGTGCAGTTGAACGCCGTCCAGTCAGCCCGGAAGCTGCTCTCGTCAGATCGCAACCCACCAATCGATGCACTCATTGAAAGTGGGATACTGCCCATTCTCGTTCGTTGTCTTGAGTGTCACGACAAGTAAGAAAATACTTCCTACGTTGAAATTATTGGCTTTTTCTATTTTTGTTTTAATTTTTTTGTTTTCATACATTGCTGGGGATGGAAATGGCCACACCCATCCATAAGTAGGGGCAGGTAAATTTGTTAATTTGAAAGGGCATAAAGCAGTTTTTCGAAACCTTAAAGTTTCATTTTGATATTTTCATGTAGGAAGGCGTGGATATGTACAGGTGTAACGTCGTGTAGGGTAGATACTGGTCCTGCCAGGTGCACTACAGATTGAGAAGATTGTCGTATCCACTAACATGTAGCAGAACGCGGTACCACGTCAGATAGATCCTGCAGTCTATGGGGCCCGTACTGTATTTGCCAGTCTCAACAAAAACCATTTGTTTTCATTGCAGCATTCCATCAGTGGCGTCAGGAACATCAACATTGGACAGACATTGTGTTCTTTGACTAGTCCCACTTTAGTCTTAATGCATACCTTAGTAATGGCGGGGTTTGGTGCTCCAATGGGCAACGCAAAGATCCTCCACTGTTGTGTGAATGCCATTAATCCTGGACACCAGGTGTTATGGTACGGAGTACCAATTAGTTGCAACTCTGAGTCATGTCCCGTGGCACCGAGACAGCACGGAAATTTGTAAGTAAAGTTCATTGGCCCCATTTTCTGCCATTTTTGTCCATATTACTTACTGCTATCTTTCAGCAAGATAGTGCTCATCCCAATACAGCCGGCATCATCCAATAGGCTCTACAAGATGTGGACACCATTCCTTGGACTGCCAGATTTCTAGATTTGTTCCCTGTTTGACTCGTATGGGACGTGACGGGGCAACATTTGCACCACCGTCAACCACCTGTTCGAGCACTGGTTGATCTGTGTGTGTAGTTGCAGGAAGCGTCATGTTGAATGTGCCCTCTTCGCAAGGAAAAGTAATCCCTAATTTGTATTATTATCTGTTACGAGTTAAAGTTTCACCCCGTGGAAAGAGGGTGCAGTGATTTCCATTTCCAGCAGTGTATTTTAAAGAGTGAAAAGATATTGTTTGTGTTTATTTGGAAAATCAGCAGGCACCACATGATCATGCAAATCATTATGTTCTCCCACTTGTGGAAATGGTAAAAGAGGCTTATTTGTTAATAAAATAAGTTTTGTTGTTAATGTCTTATTTTCCAATGTGTTGAATCGTGGCGTTGACACTTTAAGACTTTTTATAATTATTGCAAAAACCTGGTAATACAAACCTCATATCAAACTGCAAAAATTCATGTTTGTGGAGGTTTGTATTAAAGAGTTTTTACCATCCAAGATTCATGAAAACCAGTAGTTACGTGTGTACTAAAAATTATTTTACAAATCACTTGACATCGACAGAACAGAAAGGAATGTATATCCACCACACAGAGTTGCTTGGATGAGAAGTCACATTTGTAAATGCCACTACAACCACGACGCCAGTTATCCGGTACGGCGTCATTTTGACTGCTGCCGTACATTTACACTTCTTCCATCCTGTCGCAGCTTTCTGCACAAACCATTAAAATGGTCCGGCAAATGATTTGAATTTATGTTCTGCTTCACATTTATAGCTGCTATTTTCTTTGTGTTGACTACCTCATGCTATAAGTACTGCCACTATCAATTTATCAGATGGCTTTATTTAAAATATCAGAATGTTTATCGCCTTGGTTTACAGTTTATTGGTGTGACTTATGTACGTAATTTGTTACTGTGTCTGCAATTGGGGACAATTTTCGAATACGTACGTATGCCAGCAACAGCAATTTGCGTATTTTGCAGTATTACAGCACGAGGGGGTGATGAGCATGAGTACAGCGAGTAAGCATTAAAAATTACCTGCATGCAGTGGAAATTGACGCTTTTAAAAATGAAATTTACTTCGCAGTATTTGAAACAAGCTTTTGAAAACTCACCCCAGGTTTAACTTGTCTGCCTGTGTTTTAAACAAATCGTATCCCACAAAGATTTAATACTGTTATCAACACTAAAGTATTCATTTGTATAGTCTTTAAATTATGTTTGTTTCATCCTATCCTACTATTATTATAAATTCAATAGTCTGTGTGTGTGTGTGATTGTTACCACTCAGGTCCATAGCGGCTGAACAGATTTTGATGAAATTTGGTATGTAGGTACGTTAGGTCCTGGAATAGGACATGATACTTTTTATCCCGGGAAATTGTACGATTCCTGTGGAATAACAACAAAACGTAATTCTGCAACGGCTGGGAACGTGACAGAAATATATTTTTTCTCTAGTGTCAGAGTTTATCAGGCCGCCCAAGGACATCTGAAATGGCTTAACGACTGCTATTGATCGATAACAACTGGGACTGAATATTTAACGTGCCCTTCAGAAGTCCGGAAGCGCTCTGATGTTATGCCACGAAACGGTCACCCATCCAAAAGTGTGCCGCTGGGAACGTTACTTAACTTTGGTGATTGATTAAGATCCCTCAGCCAAACTCAAAAAGTAGTACCTAGGTACGCTTATTTCTTAAGCTACAACTTGATGAAACTCACGTTTTGATTTTCATACATCGACGCTGGAAAGCGGAAATGTGGTAACTATGCAAGAGTTGCACAGATACACTAAAAAAAACATTACCCAACTTCTTGGCTATCGGGTAAAAAATATTTCCTTCCTTTTGGGTTGCCGTAATCAGTTTAAAAACTAGGCCAACATAGTATAATTTTATAATTCTGTTTTCACATAAATGAATTGTCTTTTCCCAATTTATTTATTAGTGTATTACTGTAAAACTCAATTGTACCCGGGCGAAGTCGGGCCGTTTCGCTAGTAATCAATATGAAATAAAAATTATTAGAACAATGCTGTGTTGGAAACAACTAGTACGAAATAGTTTACATGTAAATGTTATTGAGTTCTGATATGCTATTTGTAAAGGAAACACCTTGTTTAAAGGTTTACATCTTCATGTAGCAATGGTGAGAAACATACTTAATTGTTAATTATTGTGTATTATTTATCTCTTTTCTGCTCGATCAACAAAAAATAGTGTGCATAGGCCCTAGTCTCTTCCTGTGTCCCCCTCGTCCCCTCTGCCAAGCACCTCCGCCAAGAGAAGGAAAAACTTAACGCAGTGCTTGCTTTTTCCTCCACATTTAAGTTGATTTTTACCAAAAACTGTCTGAATTCGTGATCCATAATTAAAACAATTTTAATGTTAAATACATACTAATTTGTATTCACATGTGATGGCAGGGTTGTTATGATGTCGAAGTTAGCAAAATTTGTAACACGAATAATTTCTTGATCTCTAGTGTTAATTTTTTTCTTCTAGCAAAATATACAGTTATCGAATAAAGTTTGTACGCGTACTTTCAACTACCTAGTTAAATTCCAAAGTTGTGAAAAACGTTTCTTTTTTACTTCAAGTGTAATGCATGTCCGACAGTGTCATGTTTGTTTCCTGACGAAGTGAAATGAAATGGCTGTTCTAGAATCCTTACGTTGGTTATGTGTGTGAAGGCAAGTTTTTGAAGTACAAATTTTAAGTTTTTTTCTAGCTGTGGACGTGTTTATGCCTAGTAATTGACCACGTTTGTCTATACATTACAACTATGTCTCTTTCTTCTAGGTATTTAAAATACAGAATTAGCATAAAATATACACTTTCAAGGTTGTAACGTCATTAAACTGTGTACGGTGGAGCCCCAATTTTGCGATGGTGCACGGTTCCGGAGAATATTGTCGCAAAATCGCTGCTGTCTTAATATTAAAACCAACCTATTTTGACCCTTAAAAGAATTTTATAACTTATGTTTTAATCCCCTTCGTCTTTTTTTTTTTTTTTTTTTTTTTTTCCTCCCAAGAAGTTCATGTTTAGTTATCTCTGGCATGAAACTAGCATCTTTCTAAATAGAAATATTGATTTCATTAAATAGACAGCCATCTTCTGGATACAATTACATATCGGAAGTGTATACTTAACTACCCCTCGTCACCAAAATGATTAAAAACATTCAGCGATGCGAAGTTCTACAGAGTTTGTTTTTTAATTGTCTCTGCCATAAAGTCAAATAAAATTAAATCAAATTAAAAGAAATGCATGTTTAATTCAATAAGATGATGTATTTAGAATAAAATAACACTCCATAGCCCCACTTTGACACAAATAATAGTTTCTAACTTCATGCACCAAAATTTAAAACAATGAATGATCACCACCACTATTGAAATACACAACATGCGAGCATTTATTTTCCATGCCACATTTTGTTTTGTTTCAAGTTTCGCAGTAATTATATTGTATGTGAAGAAAGAGTACTTACAAGTAGGGATGTCAAACTCGATTCCCTGATACCCGCAATTCTTGAAGAATCATATAATTGAGAATCGGAAGACCATGAATCGAAGCATTAAAAACCAATTACTACAAATGCATAACCCATCGCCTCTGAAAAAGGGTTTAAAATTACCTGATTTATGCCAGTAATTGAATCACTCTTGGAAAATTATTTTGTTCGTGAAAATATGAGATGCGGAAACAATCTGAAAATAAAACTATACTGGCCATGTTCAAATTCACTATTTAGTTTATTAGTATTTAGTATCTTCAGTTCGGTCGCGATTTAGTAGTTTTGTATTTTAGCAAGTTTCATTGCATACTAAATAAATACTTAGTAAATCGTCCTTTTGTCAACTAATTCAGGTCTCGTGACCTTTTAGTAAACTAAAAATGCTGATTCGAACACGGCCTCACTTTTTGTGTTACCTATACTTTTCTCACTTGAATAAAAAATGTTTAAAAAACCCACCACACAGCTGACGATTTCGTTACCACGGCAAAGGACTTATATAAAGAACATAGCACTTTATTAATTTGCATGTGACAGAAACTAACGTTTTATTCCACTCATAGAATGTTCACTTTTGCACTTTTTGTGCCTTCTTGTGGCTTTGATGTAAAGTTTCGTCGTTGACATCATCATCAATTACGTGCGCATACTTTACCGTTTGTGTTATGGCTTGGTAAGGAACGAGAAGAAATTATATTTGTACCATTGTAATATTTCAGACAAATAAATATAAAAATAGCGTTATCGTAAAAGGAAACCAAGTTTCTCGACATCTTACGGCTTTGGAACGACCGTCGGGCATCTGCCATGGGTGTTTACTACACTGCTAGCTCCATTGGTTTAATTCCACGGCAGCGATGACAGTACTCAAGCATGCCATTTAAAAAACAAAAGACAATTGATTATAACAAAAACATTTCTATGCAATTTTAAAAAATGAGCAGTGTCTTACAAACAAAAAGCCAAATAAAGTGTCTGCGAAATGCCTTTATATGTAGAGGCAATAATGGAGATTTTATGTATTTATTAATGATGCATTCCCAATTGCGTCCTTTTCTCGTGGGAAAATTTATTTTCAGCTCCGCCCGAAATTTTTGTGGCTCAAAATCTTGCAACTTACCCAGTTATGTTTTGTTAATGGTAAACACCACCCTGTTATAGTATTATCAATCTACAGTTATTGTGTCTATCAGTTGCGTGTAAAGAAAAGATTCCTTTTGTTGTAAAACACGTTTTTTTTCACAGCGCTGTTCTTGCAAACTTTTTAATAATTTCATGTGTTGGTGAACATTTATTCATGGCGAGTGAGGTTTGGAAATATTTTCGAACAAACCATGTGGACGAAATATGTGTGCATGTAGTTATATGTATATTTGTGTATATGTATATATGTGTAGTCAACTCGTGATTTACCGGGGGCGTATATGTGACGCCGCCAGTTCAAAGTCAATATTGAACAGCTGCCGCCAGTAGTGCGATGCTGCTATTAATAACCCACACGCACGTTGTTAATTACCTGGTTCCATCTTGGCATGTCAAAATCACAATTTTGGTGTTTTTGTAATGTACAAATAAAAACAGTGTACAAAAATATTTACAGAAGATTCAACTAGGGTGACTGTAAGGCCATGTTTCAATTTTTTTGAAGGTATATTTGGGGAGTTTAATTTTAAAAAAATTCAAATACTGATACAGATAATAAATATGCACAAATTTCCTTGTTTTCAGCAAATTTTTAAAAATTGCTGAAATATATCATAGCATGATTTTAAAGATTTATTGCAGCAACTCATGGTTTCTTGTTTAAATCTGAATTATCTAATTTTGGTATCGTAGTTTTTATTATTTGTACATCCAAAAACACTGCAATTTTGATTTTAATGTGCAAATGTGCAATGAATGTAAGGTGTAAAATTATTTTGTTTACAGTAATTGGGCGATAGTTCATGCAAATATAAAATGAGATTCCTGGTGAAGACTTCACCTAGATGTGTAAGAGGTATCACTTGTAGTTTTTTTTGTACAGCCCGTCTCTTCAGTTCGAGGCTGCGTGGGCGTTAACCAACATTGCAAGTGGAACGTCAGCACAGACGCAAGCAGTTGTTGGCGCAGGAGCTGTTCCACTTTTCCTCTCGCTGCTACTCTCCTCACATCAGAATGTTTGTGAACAAGCTGTTTGGGCCCTAGGTGCGTAGTAACATTATATTTTTGGAAACTTACATACAGTCATCTGTCGATTCTAAGATCCCTGGAATAGCGACCCTCTCGAAATAACAACTTTGTTGGGGAAGAGGGGGGGGGACCATTCCAATGAAGAACCCTTCAGAATAACAACCCTTTTCCTGGGAACCATAAGAGGTCTTAGAATCGAGAGTTCACTGTAGAATTGATTTTAATGGTGTGTGCGCACCAGCAGACAAGGCTGCCATGACCAGAAAACACAGTGATGTGTTGCGATCAGGATGCAACAGCCAACATTCTCACAGTCTAACAGTGAACATGCATCAAGTAGCAGTAGTTTGTTAGTTAATGAAAAAGCATCGAAACAAGGGGAAAGAGAAATTCTGTGCGCACATGCTTTGTTACAAATACACAATCAAAATGCTTAGTTTTCTATATTTTAGGCAATATCAATTAAACAGATTTCCTTATAGTCCTTCGACAATCTTCAGTTTCCATTGCAAGATTTGCTGAAAGTCTGTGATTCACCAAAGATGATGAGAGTTGTTTTTTTTTTTCATTAAGGGGGGGGGGGTTGCTCCATTTATACTGCATGTGGACTGTCTGCAGTTTAATTGTGGGTAAACATCTTGTCGCTGCGATTACTTGGTCACCTGCGCACCACTTGATGGCCGGCTGGCTGTAGTGGCCAACCACTAATTTTCCCATACGTTGTAATAATTTTTGGTGGTAGTATGGCTTGGTCTCCTAGTGGGTGGGTGCCCGTAAGGATATTGCTACTAAATTGCTGTGGTTCAAGTTGTTGACAAACTGGCAAAATTACATGGTCCATCAATTGCTCACAAGTCCACTAGAGGAATATCTCTTCACAGTGGTGTTGCACAGACTGACTGATGGTTGTTGGCAATGCCAGCTGTTGCAAATGGTATCACTGTACCAACACACAAAAATTTATGTTGCATGCTCTACAGTTGTGCAGTACACAAAAAGAACATCCTGATTTATCTCAACTGACCTGTAGGTCCAAACATCATGCCGGCTAGTAATTTTCCAACGTGGAAATACCTCATATTTTTGTATCTGAGAAGAGTGAAAACCTATCTGATTATGGTAATGTGATCCCATTGGGCTTCTGTAAAACTTTGAATATAACAAAACTAAAATTGAATTTTAAGTAATGTTTTTGTATTATAAATAATACTACTATCCCTCCAATATATATTAAAAATAAAATATATGCGAATCATAGAGGTATGACCATTGTGTGAATAAGTGATATAAGATACCTAACAAAACTAACTATTAAAGTGCCAATTTTCAGATTAATGTTAATTATATTCTCTGTTGACACTAAACATTTGTTCCTTTGGAAATGGCATAGATATAAAGTTTCTTTGTGCAAATGTCTAATTACTGGGCGTGAAATACAGTACTGTAACATGTGGTTACAGTTGTTAAGGAGATGTACATATCTATGCACTTTTGTTTTTAGAGGTTGTTGGTTTAAAAAAATGGAAATGAAATGGATGTCAGAAAATGTTAAATTTATAAGAAAATATTGTTTCCAAGTTTGGATTATATTTAAGCTGCTATTGGGTTCATCATATTATTAATGAAGACATGGATCCGGTGCTTATCTATCTATCCATCCCTGAGAAATTTGTAATATATTAATTGTCATTGGTTGGCTGTTTGTCTATCTTTAAATGGAAAATTTAAAAAAATGTAATCACTACATGTAACAGATTGGCAGCCCAGCGTTTTGGGGCCAACTTTGTTTTACTACCTGGGCATATATTTTTCCACAAAGTTTTAATCCTTCTGTGGCATTTCTTATGAAACCAAAGCTGTGCAATTAATCATTACACCCTCGATGTCATTTTTTTGCCTTCTATTTTTGCTCATTTACTGATTTTATGATTTTGCAACCAGGAGATAAAATTTCATAAAAGATTATGTATTTTGAAAAAAATATTAGTTTTGTTCATTTTATAAAGTTGTGTGTTTATTACGGTGCATTATTTTATATCTTTTGATGTCCCGATTCTAGAATTTTTGTGTTTCCCTCTTATAGTGTCACTTTCTTGCTAGGCTATCACAACTTGCAAAATTGAAATTCTTAGGACCACGTCCATCTTGGTATTGCATGACAAATTTATTTGACAATCGCGTGTTGCTCGTACGCATGCAAGGAATCCTTGGTGAGAGTAATGTGTTGAATGCGCCACAGAGTGAGACACTGTGGTAGCTAACGGGTTGCGAATGTGCTGGTGATGGTTTTTCCAGGTAACATAATCGGCGATGGTCCTCAGCTCCGAGACTACGTCATTGGACTGGGAGTTGTTAACCCCCTCCTCACATTCATCAAGCCAGATATTCCCATTAGCTTTCTGCGAAATGTTACGTGGGTCATCGTGAACCTGTGCAGGAACAAGGACCCTCCTCCGCCAGTTCAGACAATCGCGGACATACTGCCAGCTCTGAATATGCTCATCCACCACACAGACATAAATGTGAGTCCATCTCTTTTAACGATGCATGTCTAGTGTACTCATAGCATTAAACCACAAACAGTTTCCACATTATATCTTAGATTATTCTTTAGTTTTCTGATGGAATGTTGTTTGGACAGCTTTCACTCAATTAAATGTACAGTAAATCTTCAGGGAAATTTTTGCTTATGTGCATTACAACTGGGACCCAATTTTACAAGGCCTCATGGTTCCTGAGAATGGCCTTGTGAAATCGCACCAAACTAATTTTTGGCCCAAAAAAATTATTTAAAACAGATTTTTTTTTTTTTTTTATGTTAAGTCAGTTTTTGGTCATCTCTGGCACAAAATTAATGTACATGTTCCAAATAAAAGTGAACCTTAAAACTGTATCTACGACCTCCCCTTGTTCCAAAAATGTAAACACTGGGCAGAGACATGCAAATTGTGTTTGTGGAGTAAGTATGTCTTTTTTTAGTAGTAGTGTCAGTGTATGATAGTGGTTTTTGAAATTGTATTTTTTTGTGCTATGTTAATTGATTTAAAAAAAAAATTTGTTTGGTTTTTTATTTGATAGATTCTAGTTGACACGGTCTGGGCGCTAAGTTATTTGACAGATGGTGGTAATAAACAAATACAAATGGTCATCGAAAGTGGAGTTGTCCCCAAGTTAATACCTCTGCTATCACACAAGGAAGTTAAGGTAGGTTTATTTTTAGTTTTTCACCCTTCATTCAAAACGGTTGGTCGTATTAGAAAATATGCCGCAAGTTAATATTTGCTGCCACTGTATAGTGTGTTTTTTTTATGAGGGCTGTATCATTGAATACTTGCATTTCACATGCACTGTGCATGAAATTGTATGCATTAAACAAAATAAATTACAGGTTAGAATGTAATGTCGCCTGTAACTTTTCGTGTTGTAGGAGAAAGCCACCAGTGTTTGAAGTTACACACTCTCTGGTTTCAAAGCTCCTATTTCACTGACAGTGGCATAATGTGTAATAATTGGAATGTGAGTAGAAAGCTGGAGGTGTCTTTGGTTGCAGGTTCAGACTGCGGCGCTCAGGGCGGTAGGGAACATCGTCACGGGCACGGATGAGCAGACGCAAGTGGTGCTGAACTGTGACGCCCTGTCCCACTTCCCCGCTCTCTTGACACACCAGAAGGAGAAGATATGCAAGGTATGTGGTGTGCAGTGCTAGTAGCACGAGCCCATTCAACACTAGTCTAAAAGCATTGAGTATAGTATCATATATATTTTGCATTATAGTTCACTTGTTCCGTTCCTATAATCACTCACGTATGTGTATCTGGGAAGTGCACATGATAGAAAGTGAATGAACTGAAGCGATGGATGCCGGAACAGCGGTAAGCAACCTGGCAAGGTCGGGCACGAGATCACATTGTTCATGCACATCCACAACTCCGCTATTGCCAAGGATGTCTACGATAACTTTAAAGGAGCAGGTGGTTGCCAAATGTCAGTCGTTAACATATGTGAACAAACCTCACGTTTTAAAAGATGTTTCTGCGGCTTGTATACAAGATTTTTATTTTTCCAGTTTTAGAGACTTAATATCATGGTGCGCCCTATGCATGCCAAAATACAGCCAAAGTAAAAATGTTACGGTGGTCTTTGGTGGATTGCTCATATCAGCTGCATAGTAACAGAGTTCCAACCTATAATTTTTTGCAAACTGCAAAATAACATGAAATATGGAGAAATTATGTTTATTTGTGAAACTGCTAATTTTAATGTATGTAAATCCACCACGGAAGCTTCTTTTACCATCAATCCAAGTGATAGTTTAACAATGATCACGTTGTTGACTCCACAGAGACACATGTATGTAACTCCCAAATGAGTATGATTCATAAATCTATCTGTAGCGAGGTCGAAAAATAATTGTATGAATAATTTGATGTATCCTCCCGAATCGTTAAAGCACTCATTCCCAGACATAATCACATCCAACCTATTTTATTATTTATAAACAAACTAACAAATCTAGCCAAATATGTAGGTGTAACAGATGTGTACAGAACACGAAGACAGTTGTACGTCGTGTTTTGTGTTTGACTGTGGGGTGGTGTCGACGGTGTTCCAGGAGGCTGTGTGGTTCCTGTCAAACATCACCGCTGGCAACCAGCAACAGGTGCAGGCTGTCATCGATGCCGACCTGCTCCCAAAGATCATCAGAAACTTGAGCAAAGTAAGTTTCGTTACATAAATTACTCTACTGCGCAGTGCAGTTGTCCAAATGTGACTGTTTTTAAAGATGTGTTTGAGTGGATTCTTTGATACCATTGATTCTTCCAAATAATTGGCTCATGACCAATTTATTAAATGGTTTATTGATTCTGTTTCATCCACACATTGAGGTAAATTGTTCTAACGGCATCTGTTAGTTGGAGAAGTGAAAAATATATAGGGTTGTGCAGATGTAACTGTTTGTTCCACAAAACGAAAATTAAAAGTTTGTGCTTGAAATTTGTGAAACTTAAATAAAAATTGAAGAAAAAAAATTTATGACAGGTTAACCGTAACAATTATGTTCGGTATCTGTATGTAGTATGTATTGTGTACTAGAAGACTGTGGATGTGTGTGAAAGGAAAAGGAGTTGGAGGGAAGTAGGGAGAGACGTTAAGTGATCTCCAGGGTTTGTGTGTGCGTGCATGAGAGAGAGAGAGACAGAGACAATGAGTGAANGTGGAGGGAAGTAGGGAGAGGCGTTAAGTGATCTCCAGGGTTTGTGTGTGTGTGCATGAGAGAGAGAGAGAGAGAGAGAGAGANTTGGAGGGAAGTAGGGAGAGACGTTAAGTGATCTCCAGGGTTTGTGTGTGCGTGCATGAGAGAGAGAGAGACAGAGACAATGAGTGAAGTAGTGCCCTGATTTGTAGGCATCTAATAATACCTCACGTCTCTTCTGCAAACTTGGAGGAGGGAAAGAAGAATGGGTGGAGGAAGCAGGGTCGCGCCTGCCGGTCGTCACGTTGCGCCGCTGTCAAGACGTCTCGATTTTGTTGGTCTGAACTTGTAGCCGCATAAGTGTAGTTTACAGCATTCGTTAAACACAGGACAAATACAACAACAAAAAACAACAATTATGGGACACTGTAAATTTTGTTGTATGTAGTGATAACTCGCTATAGCGGTAATTCATTTTGCCATTGTCGACTATTGTTACAGCGTGGTTCCACTGTGTGTGTGTGTGAGAAAAAAATTTACATTTGCACAACCCTGTAAATATTACTTTTTAAAACACTTTCCTGAATTCTGCAGATCTTGTTCCTGATCCTTTGACGAGCATGAGGAGTTGATTTCGTCTTCTAATTGTGTTTTGCAGGGAGAGTTCCAGACGCAGAAGGAAGCAGCATGGGCCATCAGCAACCTGACGATCAGCGGGAACCGGGAGCAGGTTGCGCGGCTCATACAGGAGGGAGTAATCCCGCCCTTCTGTAATCTCCTGGGCTGCAAGGACTCGCAGGTCATCCAAGTGGTTCTCGACGGCATCAACAACATGCTGAAGCTGGCGGGGCCACAGGTTGAGGCACTCGCCAACATGATCGAGGAATGTGGAGGTAAGGGACCAGTTTGGTTATCCCACATTCATTACTATGATCTCCAAGTTAAACTAGAGATATGAATAGTATGGGGTATCAGTATTTTAGCATAAAGTTTAAGGTATCGATGGAACAGGCCATTAGGCTACTACCGTATTTACTCGTGTAACGGCTCACATTTTTTAATAAATTTTGTTATTAAAAAAAAAAGAGGTATGGAATATTTATATATATAAACAAAGCCCAATGCAGTGTTTTCTTTAGTGCAAGCGAGTAACAGTTAATCTCCCCAACATTGTACAATAAATTCATTGAGAAAAATAACATCCAGCACGACGCACAGCCTTTTTTATTTAACGTTGACCCTGCATTGTACACACAAAATAATTGGTTGGAGAGTCTGGACGTGACTGAAGCAAGAATTTGGTCACGGTCACAAGATAATTGTTGCTCATAATTTCTTACCTTTTTCCACTCAGAAGCTTCCAAAAATAGGGTGGGGCATTTACACTAGTAAATACGGTAATTATATTGTAGGAAAGAGATGAAACACTCATTTACTCACAGCTGGCTGGCATACGCTGTTGATTAAACACATTTTCCACACTGTTGCGTGGTCGCCACATTTCTCTGTCTGGGTCAGCTTCTTCAGGTTGACGCGCCACAAGTGACGTCATTATCTCATCTAGCCTCGCCACAGCTGCGTCCACCTCCTAAGAAGAGCTGTTACACCTTACACGCCTTCAATCCTAGAGTATGCTTGCCCATCTGTGCTGCTACCCACTTAGCATCACGTCGCCGCTCTACCCCTCCAGCCGCGAGAGGGGAACGCGCCGCCAGCTTCGGCCATCTCACAGTTGCCGCTCCCTTTACGTCTCTTCTCTCTGCATTTTCTCTCTCTCCAAACCCCGCAACCCCCGGTCTGGCCCTGTGCGCCACATATAAATAGGACTCGCAGTCCTCAGTTCGAGCCTGTCTCGCGCCATTTCAGTAGCACGCCATTACTCTGCCCGAGAGCCATCTGACATCTCGTCTACCTTCACAGAACGTCACTCTGTCCGAGTCAATAGACTTCAAATTGTCACTGGCATTCGCAGCATTGTCGAAAGTTCTACTCTGAATGGTGCCGCCTCGCTGCCCACCAGCACACCAAAGCCTGCCGTGCTTCCAGCTACCTCGTAGCTCACCCTCAGTTGACTCTAGTTCGAGTACTGCTGATTTGGGGTTGCCCTCACCTCTCGTGCTGCTGCGTCGTCTGAGACTAGGTCCATTACCAGTTGGCAACCTAGGATTGGCTGTTCAGGCCCTAGTCAGGGTATAGGTTGGCATGTGTGTGTTAATTCAGCAATCAATAAATGGACATAAATCTGACTTGGTTGAGTTGTCTTGTCGCCTTGTCACTTACCCATAGTGGGATTAACATTTGTAGGGTAGGGCCGAGGTACTTACCCCCCTGGACGACAGTGAAGCCGTAGTCGTCGCTTGAATGGCGTTTTTCCTGGTGCCCCCCCCGAGTTGTTCGCTTTGGCCATGTCAATAATTGTGCTTTTAGCTTTGGGTGGCGCGCAGGCGAGCGATGGGCGAGTAGGTACCCTATTTGGAATGTAAGCTGGTGTAACTTTAAGGGCCCTGACTACCCTGGTAACATTAGCTGGCCGGACGAAGGTAGGTGTCGTCTTCGGCGGTGTAGGTGGCAGCGGAGATACTGCGTGTGGTATGTGCCAGAGGAGGTTAGAAGTGGAGCTTGCTGAGCTGGGTTGACCCTCTTTGACGTGCAGCCTCCTCTTTCTTCCAGGAGTATACCTGGTTGTCAATTGGGCCGCTTTCCCTTCGTACCCCAGTCTGAGCTAACCTTAGTTTGACAGCTTTGGACTAGAGCTCTGGCTGGAGTCCTGAAGAGTAGTAATTCAGGTGTCAACCAGGTATACACCTGGAAGAAAGAGGAGGGTGCTCGCCAGAGAGGGTCCTCATACAGCTGAACCTTGAACTCCGTCTGGCATATGCCATGTGCAGTTTCTCAGCTGCCTTCAACGTCGCCGAAGAAGCCATCTGTCTACCTTCGCTCGGCCAACTAACTTCACCAGAGTGGTCAGACCACTCGTCACACTCTCCTATACCTCTACCAGGGTACCCACTCGCCTATCGCTCGCAAGCGCGCCTCCTAAGGCACAATGCTGTATTATAGAAGTGGCCAAACCCAGCAACTTAGACTCCAAGAAGAACCAACCCCGTACGAGTGGCGACCACTGCTTCACTGTCGCCCGGGGGATATGAATAGCCTTGACGCCACCCACCAGCTGCCATACCCACTAAGGATGCGCGTTGAGTCGAGATGGTGAGTGCCATCACTTCCTGCATGAAGATGTTGGCCAGACCAGAAAAGTGTCGCAATTACACATCTGTGTAGAAAGTGTGTTTGTCAGACTTTTCTCTGTGTGCCTATCCGCAAATACTGCCCTGGGAGTACTGGTGTTTTCTGTCTCCTTTTGAAAGTCTAATATACAAAAAGTTTAGTAATGTTAGTTTTTGTCTTTGATTAATCTATACTTAAAGTCTACATCCACTGAATATGTATTGTTTTCTTGCTCTGACAATGTTGGTGTTACTGTTCGGAAAAAAATTTTGCTTCTTTTTTGTAGGTTTGGACAAAATTGAGGGTCTCCAGAACCACGAAAATGTTGAGATTTACAAGTTGGCGTACGACATCATTGAGCAGTACTTCTCAGAAGATGTAAGTACAAGTAATTTACGGTTTTTCCAGTAATTTAGTATAATCTATGCCATAGTCATTTGAAGTGATATTCCATGTAAGATGGTTAGAATTTTTCTCTCCTCCCCCCCCTCTTCCCCCCTCCCATCATATTTTTGATAATATGGGGTTCAAGTAGCGTTACCTTCTTGTAAGACTTGTGATGCTCAGTAGATATTTTGTGCTACTTGATGTTTTTAACATTTTGGGAGATGAGGGGATGCTAAGTATTAGATTCTTGGGTGTCAATTTTTTCAGAAGACTTCTACCTATAAAATGTTAATTTATACTTTATTAAAACATGTCATTTTTGCACTAGAATTGATTTAGACTAGGACTTGATGAAAAAAATTACAAAANATTTTGTGCTACTTGATGTTTTTAACATTTTGGGAGATGAGGGGATGCTAAGTATTAGATTCTTGGGTGTCAATTTTTTCAGAAGACTTCTACCTATAAAATGTTATTTATACTTTATTAAAACATGTCATTTTTGCACTAGAATTGATTTAGACTAGGACTTGATGAAAAAAATTACAAAATGATGTACTATAGTTAGTGGTGGTGTGTCAAAATTGGTTCAGAATCACCCAAAATATCTATAGTGACCAACCTGTCGTAATAGCCTTATTTATGAAAACTGCGAGGTGTCGTTTTAGCAAGGTGCTGCTGTATTATTCTCCTGCTCCTTTATCAAAAATCAATGTTTAGTAAAAATATTTTGTTTCTGTGAGCAGTATTTTGGGAAGTTCACAGAATCATCCCTGTTACAATCTCTTGACCACAGCACAGCCATTAATTGCTGTTGTAATAGTTTTACAGGAATTGCCTTGGAAGTTGCCAGTTGCTACTTCTTTTGAAATTTGTATTAAATATCACAGATATTTAAAGTTTGACTTGCCAATGAGTAGAGCCCCATTTTTATGGTAAATAAAACGAGCTGATTTTGTCATTAAAATGTCACCATTTCGTCAAATTTTATAGTAAAAAAAATACATTTTATTATTTGAATGTGATTTTTTTTTCTAACACATTCAAACTAACCTAAATGGAAGTAGTTTTGCATTAATTTTAATAAGTTCATTGTTTAAAAATACTATACTGAACTTGTTGTGTAATGACATTGTCACAATTTTACTCAATTTTGTGTGATCGATTTTATACTTTATAAAGAAATTTAAAACTGCCCAAGAAAACATGCAAAGTACGGTGGAACCTCTGTGTATTAAACTCAGGTGGATTGAAATCCCATATTCATTGAAAGTCCACATGTTGACGCATGTCTTTGGGTGGCTGACTGCGACGTCACGATCGGGCAAGGTTTTGACGTGTCTGTCAGACACACGGGTGATTCATCTGGCTGACCGGGCACCGGCCTGTATATAATGCAGGGCGCGTGGCTTGACGACATGATACAAAGTCAAACGTGGGCTTAGCAGTCCGGCATATTGGTGGCACACAGCCACGAGTTTACCTGTACTGGAGGTGGCTGCTGACCCTGCTGCTGCTGGAATTGACCGGAACAAGTGTCCCGACCTGGGGCGACGGTGGTGGTGCTGCGGTGAGTCCGGGGAGGGCTGCTGGTCCGGCGACACTGGAACCAGGGATTCACAGTCCCTAGTGGAACGAGCCGTTCCTGATGGAAATCGGTGCCGATCGGATGTGGTTGCCAGACTGTCTTGATCGGGGGTTGAAATGAGTTGGAGAGAGCTGGGAAGGGAGGCCTCTCCAGCTGGTCCGCGGCTTGAGTTTGTACCTGGGGGTTATGCTGCAAAGTGCAGCTGAGGCTGGGTTACAGCTCACGTTGGCTTTGGAGGCCGCCTGCTTTCCTTTCCTGCCACTTTGTACCACTCCTTTGGGTGTACGGCATACAGGTAGATATAAATATCAGCCTCATGAGAAGAGCAGGCGACGATGTTCCCTAGCTAGGTGTAGAACCAAGACGATGCCGAGCTGACCAGTCGTATCCAATTACACCAACCGGCGACAATTCAGCGCTGTGTTTTTACTTACCCTGGCAGTCCGGTGACAACGTTGGGTGTATGTCAAAAGGTGTGCAGTCCTCCAGAAACAGTCTTATTACTCCTTCCGGCATCAGTACAGCGTGGTAGATGGAGTAAATCAGCTGGACTACCTGACTGACAGCCTTTGTATTGCATTGCTAGTGGCTGTGGCTCTGCCTTACTGCTCACCAGGTGCACATTACGGGTGGTCGTCGACTGGGTGTGTTTTATGATGTACGTGCTCCCGGTTAAGGGAGCCCGCAGTCCTACTCTAGGTTCAGTAATTGGTTTGTCGAAGACGCAGTCTTCTGCTTTACCCTGGTGGGCTGACGTCTACAGGGGTTAAAATCACAGTCACCCTAGAATTAGCACTCTGAGGTTTGAGAGAAATCATGTCTATTCCGTGAGGAATACACACAGTGTACTACCTCCTAACTAGTCGGGAACTGAACGTAAGTAACGTACTTAAACCAGGTGAAGGGGACCTGGGTAACCTGAACAAGAACAGATGCGGCTAGGTAGCTATAATAACATCTGTCTCAATGCCGTTGTCCAGAAGGGTAGGCTGTTCAAGGGTTTCAAACACTTCTTCGGAGTTTGCTGGTGGAGGTATTGAAGAGCTGGTTAGGTCGTGAAGACGCTGGGGTTAGCAGAGAGCCCCAGCACGCAAGGTGGTGGAGCGAGCTGCTGGAGATGAACTCAGGAGTACAACTGGAGAACAAACGGACATTCCTCGGCGGACCACTGCTATATATTCTACTTTCCTGCAGGCTCGTCTAGGGTGCTGGCGGCGAGCTCCTCCTCCTGGGCGGAGCGCGATCCCTCTGCCGAACAATGTGCCTCTTTAATGCTGGGTTGCCTTGGTTGTGCGAGCTTAAGCGCCTAACTCTGCTATTTGAATAGCCTAAATATCGTGGGGTTGGGGGGGTCGTGACGTCTGACATAAGAGCGAACAATCTTGGATGATGTGTCCGTGAGTGCCCCCGCAACTAGGGGCATACTTGTAGGCTCTCGTAGCATGTCGTTTCGGGGTTCTAACCCTGTGATTATACATACAGAGGAGGCAAAGTCATGTTTATATCTATGTGAAATAAGCGTTACGTGTCAAAGTATTGAAATTGTGTGTCAGTCTCCTGAGAAACGATGGCTAGAGAATCCACTTTATAGTACCATGTGTTTATTGATCAATTATGGGAAGGAAATTACAGCAGAGCCCCGATTTAACAAAATGTCACTGTTACTAAAAATCTTTTCGCTATTTCGTTAAATTCAAATTTACCCATTTTAACACTCCCAACACCAACAAGTTGTTACAGAAACTTTTTTCTTCCAAGTTAAGACAATGTTTTGTTATTGATGTTGCAAAAAAACTTTTATTTAAATTGAATACTAAAGTAATTCACTAGGCAGATGTTAATGAAACACAAATTTATTTCATTTTGTAGAAAAGTCTTTTGAATAGAAATATACATCTCACAAGGCCGTGGACCTCCTTTTACCGCCGTAAAAACGTAAACATTGTGGCTTGTACTATGAATATATTTTTTGCCAGTGCAAAGGCCACTTTTCTCACTTTTAATGAAATAAAGAAACAAACAAACAATTGTTTGTACGCTGCACCACAAACACACCTTCGTTTATCCAACACACTGACGGCTCGTAGCCGACAGGCGTGCACCTACTTTAGAAGGGCCTCGAGGCACGTGCCTCAGGAAGAGCATGTTCCTTCCAGGGCGGACCACGCCAGAACCTGTCTTCCCCCGCGCTGCTACATAATGTTGAACCACCTTTACGGTCGTGCCTGTGCCTCCAGGACACCCACTGAATCTGCTAGATCATAATTCTATATTCTTTTAATTTTTATCGTCTGAACATAGCGTAACTGTGTTCCCACAGCTATTTCCTAAATGCCCAATCACCGGGCAGGCCATAAAAGGGATAGCATAACCCTCAGTGCTCGCTACGCGCTATGGTGAGCCAGTGCCAGACACCCCCAGGGTGCAACCACGTCGGCCCGTACGGCCCCCGTAAAATCCTCGTTAGGGAGAATCAGTTTCCCTGGTCTGTAAAGGGTACTGGGCCTGTACACCTTCATTTTTCCACGTTGAGTGTATTAGGCATCCCTCTTATGAAACTATTTTTCAGATTCGTGAAGTTCACAACATATTTTTTTGTTCTCGTTTCATGAGAACACGTAACATTCTCACAACCCACTAAAAGTAAAATGCACAGCACTAGTTTGGATTTGAGGTGTCCCATTCAGAAGCTATGGACTGGGTTTTCTTTATCACTTTACGTGGTCATTAATTCTTTAATAATGGCAGTTGATTGAAATTTCTAGTACTCTTGAAGAAAATGATTGGTTCAACCATATTTGACTTGAACATTTACTAAAAACTACATGTTTATAAGATTTTCTTTATGAAGTTCCAAATTTTTTTCTAGAAAATGTGCATTTATACAAATAGTTATGTATTACATTTTGTAACTTGTTTGTAAGTCATAACATTAATATGAAGTTATGTAAAAACAAAATAATTAGATAAGTTTGAGATTTGTTTTTGATTTGTTGAGAGAGCATGTATGATGAGTGACGTGGTTGTGTTGCAACAGGTTGAAGACGACCCGAACGTTGCGCCGCAGACGTCCGACTCGGGCTATCAGTTTGACCCCAACACCAGCATACCCAGCGACGGGTTCAAGTTCTAACACTGCTCAGTGTGATGCCGTGCGCACATTCTCAGTTAATAGTGCAACACCTTGAAGGACGGACACATGAAACTGCTTCCAGCCTGTATATGTATCCGTTGTTTAAAACATGAAATGGTATATATTTTAAAAATTATTACCGCTTGTGCTAATGACAACTCGACATGTTCGACATCTGCATCACTTCAAATTCTGCAACGGATAGTACCGTTAATGACAAGTGTTAATGCTTTACTATCCCTTATTAAAATCATGAAAGGTTGTAAGTTGCTGTTGTTGATGTGTTGATGAAATTGAATGCAAGCGTATTACGTATTCAGTTTTGAAGCTGACATTTTTTTTTTTTTTTGAGACGTTTGTTATTTGTGAAATTTATTAATAAAATTTCAGTTAAATGTAATAGCCCTGAAAATTTGGCATTGGCGACATGTTCTTTGTTATGCGATATGTACCAAGAATGCCTCTCCCCCTCCACCCTGCTTTTCAGTATTTTTATCTGATTTTCACATGTTTGCATATATCACAATGTTGGGAAACCATTTTCTGCAAAAAAAAATTATTAAAACATTAATGGTAGAGGTTTTTTGCAATCCGTAATGCTAGTAACACTGAATTGAGGCTACAAGTTTTTCCAGGATTATATTACAGTAGTTCTTCTGTACATTCTTGAGTAAGTACAAGACGATTTGGCTCATGTTTGTATGAAATTTCTATATAATTTTATTATTGACATAAAAATTTAACACTTTTACCTCCATGTACATCTATATGGTGCACAGCTGTATTTTGATTTGGTCGTGTGCATCACATTTATTCGTGTGACTGCAACATTTTCCATAGAGTGTTTTATTAAATATGCTAGTATTCTTTATCTTACTAAACTAAGGCAATAAATTCAATAAAAAGACCTCGACAAAAAAAACACATTTTAAGAAAATTATGGTGACAGTCGGTGTTAAATTTACATCATCTTATAGTGCTTCTGCGTCTTCCTCCTCCACAAGTTTTCCCGGCCTGCGCTGTTACTGTTTTGAGGTGTCACTGGTCAAGAGGTCAGAATGTATACCGTGACCACAAAGCAGAGGAAATATTAGCTGCTGAGTTTTGTTACAACTGACGCTCTTGCTCTCTTTAATAATTCTGCAAGCAACGTAACAGCTTGCAAGCAGTGCATCATTCAAAATAAAAATATATTATTTTCAACAAATATTGTAACATACAGTGGAGGTGTGCCGTAAAGTGTGGGCTGAAAGGACGCATGTGCCATAATACAAGGATAATGATTTTTGTTCCTCAAATACATCCTTGTAGCGAGGTCAAAAGAATGTTGACTTTTCCTTCCCTGAAGACAAACAAAAGTGATAGGAATGTGTCTTGAGCAGCTAGCAGAGGGGTGGTAGTGGATGACAAAAGATGGGTGCCTGATATGTGTGTGTGTTTTGGTGTGTGTGTGCGCGCGCTCTGTGAAAGAGATGGAGCACAGAATGTGTTAAATTCAAACTATTTCACTAGCAGTACCTGTCATGTGGATGGAACTACAATCTACTAGCGGTCACTGGTTGTATCGATCAATTATGCAACGGATAGCTACTTTTTTTTATCTTGGTTCATTATTATTTTTCAATGTACATGTTAAATAACTACTGAGCATTAGCATTTAAATAGCAAGATATTGGTTTCAATATTTATTACTGATTTCACATATCTTATGATTAGAGTAGCGAACCGGCCCAGCTTCGCCCGGTAACAATTTAGTTTTTACAGAGATACTTTGAAAGACAAAAATGGTTACTGTGGGTCATCCTTAAAAGATAAACGTATGTTATCGAAGACTTTTCTGTAGATCTTTTTGAGAGCTACAACTCTGTAGTACATTAATTTTATGTATCTCTTATGGTTTAGTCAGCACAAGCCATGTAAGCGCCCTAAAAACTGTTTTTTTACGACTCGATTACAATCGGTTCGACATTTCTCTACTATCCTTATATTAAATATAAATGTATTATACACCAAAGCCTTCCTCAATAAATTTTCTAAATGATGTTGAAAACTTCATCAAAATCCATCAAGTAGTTTTAGAGGTACTAAGCGAATACACAGACAGACGCGGATAAGCGACTTTGTTTTATACTATTTAGAGATAAAACAAGTTGTCTCTGAAAAATGAATATTTTTGCAGCAAAACATCCAATACGTTTTCCTTTATGTGTAGGACGTGAAATTTCATCCTTCCTGAGGCAGCTGGGAACACACAGTTTCCTCTTCATTTTGTAAGTAATTGTTTTAAACTGGAACTATTTCACTTTTCTGCTCTTATTGTAATTGACTGGCAAGAGAGACACGACAGTCCGACAGTTGTTACTAGAACCTCCCATCTTTTGGGGAATCAATTTCTTTAGATCGCAATGGAATCATTCTGCCTATTCGAATTTCCACCCCCTGGTCCAGAAATATAGCCGTGGGAAGAGCGAAAGCATGTTGCGCGCTTATCAGTCTGTTCTTCTGCAGGCCGTAGCCATCAGGGTTCCACATTGTTTTGCAAGTTTCAAAGGTGGACAAATAAAGACTGCTGTTCTAGGAGACAAAATTGCCTGCAATCACAAAATAAGGGACAGGGAAAAAATGTTTTTCTCAATTATTGGTCGTCACCACTTATTCTAATCTTGAACTCTTTACATGAACGATGGTCGCTGGTGATTGTTGTTGGTCACGCGGAAAATTCCAGTGTTAAATGTTCTCCATTGTATTTTATGGTTGATGTCCATTTCCATGCGCATAATGGCATTCAAAAATACAGGGTGTCCAAGAAGTGTTTGTGAGATGAACATTGCATGAAATGGTGTGCAGTAAATTTTGTTTATAAGAATTTTCCATGGCGATAATTTTTTGCAATATCTTTAGTTGTCACAGCACTGTTTCGCCTTTTTTGCCAAAATAATTGGCAAGTTTGACATTTGTTCTTTATGGTAGGTTAATTAACAGTTTACAGGATTATACTTATAAAGGAATTGCATAACAAACTTAGCTACTAACTGAAGTAATATTTTCAACTCTAGTCATGTGAAAACCAAGATACAGTACACACACAGTCCTTGAGCTATAAATGCATAATATTACTTTTAGGATATTTTCATTAACATTGCGCTATTTGTCGGTAGGCATACAGTATGGCATAGAATTACGCTAATTTCTTGATGTCATATACAATAAGCATACCTAACAGTTGTTGGTTAACCTTATGTGAGACACCTCAACTGTTCATCAAGCAGTCAATAAATGTGTTCTGGAATTTGCGTAGTGCATTTTTAAATACTTTTCAAATATTACCTGTCGCAGTACACAGCACATTATGTGGGTTACCAAATATTATCAATATTCAAGCAACTATAATATTTTGCCACACGGCCAAATCATGCAGTGGTATAAATGGGGGTGGGTGGTACATAGGTAAATAAGGTACTATGTATCCAGGGAAAACTTTATTTCCCCACCAATATTGTGGTGTAATTTAGCAGGGCTTTTTTTAATATTGGTACTTAAATAGATGTTAAACATAGCTAAATTCTTTGCAATTAATAGTATCCAGCAGAAGCGGATCTAGAATTTTGGTTTGGTGATTGGGGGTACTTTCCCTTTGCGCAGTGCAGGCATAGACTTCCTAAGAGTCGTGGCATGGGAGAAGGGCATTTTATCATACTTTTAGGGAAAATGCATCTGATTATAAATAATTTCTCTATTTTAAACAATTTTCTTATTTCATTATAGTTTTAAAAGTGTACAGGATAATTTTATGTGTCGGNTTTGGATCTACCCCCGACAGCATATACTACAGATGTGGTGCATTGGAGGTCTCACTTTCTCTGTCCAGCCCTGTGTTTTTCTAATTTTTGAACAGTCTGTTTTTTTAAGGGGCTTCTACTGTAATGACACCCACGTCTAAACAAGACACATTGACTACTCAAAAACAGTGGCCACAAAAAATTTTATCTTGCAAAAATAAGGCTAGCCTTGAATTTTTTATTATTATTTTTTAAAGAAATAAATGTATTTATGAATTGCAGCCATATTTGTTATGTGCGGATTTTCAGTAACATTTTGGGAAAGAGAGTGCATATTCTTATAACAAAAATACATTTCATAGCATTACCTGAAGGTAATGAAATATCAAAAGAGAAGTCCTCTTGTGAGGTGTATAGTGTAGTAGTTAGTATACCACGTGTGATTCTAGTTGCTGGGGAAGCCTAGGAATAAACACAAGCAAAGAAATGGGTGNTGTAGTAGTTAGTATACCACGTGTGATTCTAGTTGCTGGGGAAGCCTAGGAATAAACACAAGCAAAGAAATGGGTGGTATTTGCCTCATTATCAACCTGGGAAGGACGGTGAATTGTCATGCCAGAAATATTTTGCCTGCACACTAAACTCCCTTTTGTTGGGCAAAGAGGGGAGATTATCACTGCACATAAATAGCTCATCTCAGTTAAATCTATTTTTTTTTTTTCATGAAGACTTTGAAGCTGTGAACTATGTAATAGTGTATCTCTTAACAAATTCTTATAAATTTAAGATGATTGACCTCGACTTTCACCACTATCCTGTACTTGAACATGTATCTCTAAAGATTAGTTTGCGTGCGTTTGCGTGCGTGCGTGTGCGTGCGTGCATGCGTGCGTGTGCCGAGGCACTACAGTTACATGAAAAGTTAGTTTAGTTGCATTTGTTCTTGTTTCCAGTCAGTATTTGTGCACTCAGCATTTCAACAAAATTGTTTTATCAAAAACATTACTGGAGCTGTACATTTTTTGAAATACGGAAGCGTGTGCGTCCTACATTTACCGAATATTCACTCTCGAAGACTGTATCTGCACAATTGTTTTATCATATACAGTATGTAATAAGTGTTTATATTGCGAGTTCACTTACTTTGTTAATGCCGCAGTTAGATCACGTGGATTCGTTTTAGAAATTGGAACATTAGAAGTATTTTCTCAATGTATGGGAAAACTGTGCTTTACGTTATTTTTAAAAAAGGGATGGAAAGCAGATAAAATTCTAAATTGTAGCATTGGTAATTAATTCCTCATTTGAGTGTAAAAATGAGTTTATTGATGCCGCCTTAAAAAAAAAAAGTGGTGGTAAGTCAGATTGTATTTTCGACTGCGTTAAAATATTTTCAATTTTGAGTGAGCNTGTAGTAGTTAGTATACCACGTGTGATTCTAGTTGCTGGGGAAGCCTAGGAATAAACACAAGCAAAGAAATGGGTAGTATTTGCCTCATTATCAACCTGGGAAGGACGGTGAATTGTCATGCCAGAAATATTTTGCCTGCACACTAAACTCCCTTTTGTTGGGCAAAGAGGGGAGATTATCACTGCACATAAATAGCTCATCTCAGTTAAATCTATTTTTTTTTTTTTCATGAAGACTTTGAAGCTGTGAACTATGTAATAGTGTATCTCTTAACAAATTCTTATAAATTTAAGATGATTGACCTCGACTTTCACCACTATCCTGTACTTGAACATGTATCTCTAAAGATTAATTTGTGTGTGCGTGCGTGTGCGCGCGCGCGTNATTTGTGTGTGCGTGCGTGTGCGCGCGCGCGTGCCGAGGCACTACAGTTACATGAAAAGTTAGTTTAGTTGCATTTGTTCTTGTTTACAGCTCAAGTTTGATGTTTCCAGTCAGTATTTGTGCACTCAGCATTTCAACAAAATTGTTTTATCAAAAACATTACTGGAGCTGTACATTTTTTGAAATACGGAAGCGTATGTGTCTCACATTTACCGAATATTCACTCTCGAAGACTGTATCTGCACAATTGTTTTATCATATACAGTATGTAATAAGGTTTTATATTGCGAGTTCACTTACTTTGTTAATGCCGCAGTCAGATCACGTGGATTCGTTTCAGAAATTGGAACATTAGAAGTATTTTCTCAATGTATGGGAAAACTGTGCTTTACGTTATTTTTCAAAGAGGGATGGAAAGCAGATAAAATTCTAAATTGCAGCATTGGTAATTAATTCCTCATTTGATTGTAGGAATGTGTTTATTGATGCAGCCTTAAAAAAAAAAAGTGGTGGTAAGTCAGATTGTATTTTCGACTGCGTTAAAATATTTTCAATTTTGAGTGAGCNGCCTTAAAAAAAAAAAGTGGTGGTAAGTCAGATTGTATTTTCGACTGCGTTAAAATATTTTCAATTTTGAGTGAGCAGTTGTGATAACGCGCACAATGTACTGGTAGGGGCACTGAATAGCTTTGAACAACGCATGGCAATGCAATAGAACTATTAACGAGAGAAATAAACCAATAACACGATTTATTGCTAGTGTGTGTGTTTTGTGCTAGCAAAGAAATTACTAGGAAAAATATACCATTTATTGATCTCTTTCAGATGTTGACGAACATCATGCTAATGATCATTACTACTGATGTTTCTATCACTATTTGTAGACAGACTATATGTTGAATTTACTGACCTCTTGAAGAGCTTACGAAAATGACTAGATCAGTACTATTAATACCAGCATAAAAATTGATCTTCCATCATTGTCATATGGCATCATAATCTAAATGTACCAAAACACATTTTCTTTCAGGCAAAACTTCATGTTTCAAGGGAAAAAGTGTAATATCGTTAAATTTGCTATATTTTGCGCTTTGCCATTTTTATGTGGTCCTTAAGTATAGAAACTATGTAGGAATTTGTGACAGGCTTCGTGGCATGTTGTGTCTGGCAAAAAAGCTATGGAAATGTGTGAAGTTTAACCAGAATGTCTCAGGTGAGTTGTTCATTATTTATTTTATAAATTTAAGACATTTCGTGCATTTTCTGTTGACAAAGTGTTGTTCGTGTACGCCATTGCTATCGCGGAAGTTTTTTTTTTNTTAAGACATTTCGTGCATTTTCTGTTGACAAAGTGTTGTTCGTGTACGCCATTGCTATCGCGGAAGTTTTTTTTTTCATTAGTGTTTGCGTGTAATGGAGTCCATGTGAGACATGGTAATCTAGAACTCATTTTTGGAACTTTAAGTTTTTAAAATTGTGACCGCAAATGTAGATACAGGATACGGCTGTTACAATAAATAGTTCAGCTTCACGTGCGACTGTATTTGGTTATCAAACCAAGACGTCCTGATGCATCCTGTTCAAGGTGGCTATCATCAAAGCCTGGAAATGTCAGGGAATTATTGTAAGTATACTGTTAGCCACCGTGTACTTTTGTTCATGGTATGCCAACTTAAATTGGCAACATTGCAGGAATCGAAATAAAGTTTCTGATTTAAAAACGTATATATTTTTAAACAATAAATCTCTTCCAAAAGGGGGCTGTGGTTGGTATAGCGTCTAGGGCAGTCGCTTCCTATCAAGGCGAACTGGGCTTGATTCCTGGTGGGGCTGCCGGAGTTTTACAAGTAGGAATCATGCCGGACACTGCCGGTGGTTGGCTGGTTTTCTTAGGGATCTAAAGTTTGCCCCACCCTTGGACTCTGGCTGTTACCTCACTCCCTCATCTCTCCACTCCACTTCTGCAAAGTTAATATTTGGCGAGCTTAATAATGTTTACAGATATCACAAAGTCTAGGAAGTTTTCAGTGCGCGCAGGATAAACTGGAGAGGCCGCAGCACGCCCGTCAGCTCCTGTTTTGGATGGTTGAGAGTGGCGGGTGCAGTGGTGCCACTACCGTGGTGTTGGCGCTGCTGGAGGAGGTGCAGAGCACACACCGACTGTGGTGGAGGCAAGATGATCCCGCCTGCCGTATGTTACGGCGGGGCTACCGAGGTAACACCTCTACCGTGCGTGCGTTTCTTGGATGAGGGGTTTGCTTTATGCTGAGCGGAGGGGAACAAGTGGCAATCCAATTTCAGTCTGGGCATCTTTTTCCTCTGCCTTTCGTGATCCGCTGTCTGGGGGGGATTTTGTATTGGTTGTGATGATGATTGACAAATAGCCTTTTTATCTGTCTATACATCTGGGTTAACATTTATTTCAGCGATGCTCATCACATAATTAAACAGACAATGAAAATGTGATAGCCTGGCCAGTCCAAGTAGTGTGTAGGACAGACTAACTATTTTGCAGGGCTTGTTACACCCAACAGATTACCAGTACCATCATGAAATANAAGTAGTGTGTAGGACAGACTAACTATTTTGCAGGGCTTGTTACACCCAACAGATTACCAGTACCATCATGAAATAATGACTGAATAAGCCCTTAATTAGGTGGAACCGGAAAACGGCTAACATTTTACAAAAAATAATTTTAAATCTGTTNAATGACTGAATAAGCCCTTAATTAGGTGGAACCGGAAAACGGCTAACATTTTACAAAAAATAATTTTAAATCTGTTGGTTTGGATTTTTATTTTTAACTTTTATATACTCGATGTGTACTACTTTATTTTGCCATAAAGTTTAAAAAAAATTCTAATGTTGAGGCACAGTGTCTTAGATGTCATATTATAATTTCTTTGATTTGCTGGTTTAAGCTAAGAAGAGTAATTACTTAATGGTTCTCTAACCATGTACTGTGCCCTTCACGGCAGATGTTTGTGAACTGTATTTACATACAGCTGTATTACACTTGGGGTTATTTAAATTTGGTTTTGTTTATTTTTATTTGGAAAAGTTGTAAATATGCAATGGTATTCTGGAATTTCTGCACAGAACTTTGTTTTTTGAAAATGCAATAGCTGGAAAATGGTTTTCCTATTTGTGTGAAAAGTTTGAATACTATATAGATGAATAGTTAAATCGCTGCAGTCCGGTGTTGATCTGCTGTACAATGTTGGCACTTGGAGCAATCCCAGGTGAATGGACGGGCGGCAACGAATGCTCTGGTCAGAGGGAAAAAAGTATACAATATCGCACATTTTCTATGCTGTTTTAGAAGAAATAAAGAAACTAAAATATGTTTGGGTTGATTGTATGAAATATTGATATTGGTTTTGAGCATTATTCCTTTGAAGATGACAAAATTTCCTTTGAACCTTGTGTATTATATCTAGATGTATTTATTTTATNTTTGAGCATTATTCCTTTGAAGATGACAAAATTTCCTTTGAACCTTGTGTATTATATCTAGATGTATTTATTTTATAGCTTGAGCAGCGTGCCAGACGATTGTCCGTTGTGGTGGTTCTTGAGAAACGAAAGAAACTTGAATTTTTCTTTACATTTTGCTGTGCATCAGGAATACACCCTCAAAAAAATATAGTAGATTGACATGATGGTTTGCCTTCTGAAGTATGGTCATAGGTCACAAAAAAGTTACAGGGTATTTCACTGGCAGAATTTTGGTTAAACGGTGTGCTTGATGTAAGGTTTGAAACTTGGACTCTTGTGGTGACCTTACAAGGCAGCTTGCTCCTCACTTAAGCATTCAAATCCACATTGACAAAGAGGCCCTTCATATACTGTAACAAATTGGCATGAATCATTTGAAAAGTTAAATTTTGTATGGTGTGTAGTGGTCGTTAACTGGCTTGTGGTTTTGAAAATTTCCAGCGCGGAAAATGTCAAACACAATAGTTTGGGAGATGGAAAAACATTTTTTGCTCAAGTGTTTTTGTTCACACTTTTTTTTTAATATAAAAATAAAGGTGATCTGTAGTTTGCATTGCCACCATTACCTCAAAAAACGATAGAGTATTCTTTTTAAAAAAAACTTTTTTTCCCCCATTATTTTATTATTTTCAGTGAGCTACAGCTTACAGTCATCATTAGATAGCAGTATTTTGAAACTAGAAAATATTGTGGAGTTTTTGTGTTTGCACCCTGATTTTTGTACACTTGGTCGCACTGTCTGGAGTCTGCATGTAATTTGTATGAATTTTGCTACTGTCTTATTAGCGACTCCATTCTCCTGATAAAAAGAAACAGCTTGGTCTTGTGTGCTCCTCAGATAGGTTATGTTGCTTATTGACTTAAAGCTGTGGATAACCAGTTGATTATTATACTTTTGTCTTCTTAGTTTTTTTTTGTTATACAGAAATATGTAAAGCTCATTCTTGTAATTCAGAAATATGTAACAAGCCTCCATATTTAAAGTAAGGCGTACTTGTACAAATTGTGCAGTAACTTACCAAATGTGGTAAATGCTTTATTGTATTGTACAAAACAAGAGACTTCATGTTACTAGTTACTGAAAAAGTCCACTTCTCAGCGAGAACACAAGGTTCATTATGGGTCGCAATACATAGCTGACCATGCAAGATGTCTCCCACCCTCGTTCTCATTCTTCCAAGGAGCCGTTGTGTTTATATTGGCAAGCCATTATTGAACTATTGGTATTCAATTCCATGTAATATCGATGTGGAAATCAAAAGGCAACAGTATTAGGAAACTAGTGCATTTGAAANTATTGGTATTCAATTCCATGTAATATCGATGTGGAAATCAAAAGGCAACAGTATTAGGAAACTAGTGCATTTGAAAAGTTTTAATGACCAAATGATTACTGCTTGAGTGTATAACGAAAGGAATTCATTTTGTGTTTTTAGAAAGAAAAAAAAATGCTTTTGCCTGTAAATTTTACTTGATGCTTTTATTCTGTAGTACGCGATAGTTTAACCTGACATTCTGGTGCGGTGTATGTACACAGTGCGGTGTTAAGCAAGGTAAAGTTCCTTTACATTACTCTATTCGTGGTTTGTTGTTTTAATTTTTGTGTTCCAATATAAACTGATTCCTTCCAGTTAAGTTAGTGAAAATCACGAGTAATATGATACGAGGAATAATGTTCCTACAAGAACGTTAATAGAACAGCCATTGTTTTAGGACTTTGACCTATTTTAAATTTTTGATAATTCCCTGTCAGCAGTATCAATAAGTATTTCAGGATAGAGTTGTGCCTCTGCCTTGAGAAATGTAAGCCTCAATTCATGTGCCTCATCGCTGGAAACACTACGAGAGTTGTAATTAAAATATTGTGAAACACACAATCTCGATCAGCAAGTTGAAGCTGCTGTTGATTCAGAACTTGGAACTAGATGACGTTAGATTAAGTGTCTGTCATCGTGCATTACCTTTTGAATTTCCATCAGTTCTGGTCTGCCAACAAACGTTGGTACAGTTTTCCTACTCGCTGATGATGCCTGGTGTCTTTTATTGAATGTGTCTGTTGGAATTTGATTTACTACACAGCATCTGTGTTGTTTTCCTTTGTTTATTTCCCTGCCTCTCTTTTCCTTAGTCTGCTGTCCACGACGAAGTTGCTACGGGAGTAGCACTACTTGAACTTGACTTGTGACAAGCGCAAAAAATTTTTGCGTGTTAACGATGTGTGCAGAAGTGGAAAGTTTCTTATTTGAAAATAATTGTATCGGAAACGATTGTTTGAGAGAGACGAGCACAATGTTATAAGGGAGGAAAAAAAATGCGTGAACTCTGGGCAGTGTGCGAGGTCTGGCCAAGTGCAATGTGCCGAGACCCAGTGTTGTCCGCCAGAAATGTCGGCACTTCTAGGTTTTTGTAGAATAAGTTTCCGATCGTATATTTAATTCCTATTATATTGTACGAGTTTGATTATGCCCTAAAGACTGAGCTTTGCATTATTTGTGGTGTCTTGGAAGTATTTTTTATAAAATATATTGTTTCACTTTTGTACATTAATTCTGCATGCTTGTGAAAATAAGTTTTTACCATTTGGTTTAAATATTCACGCCCGTGTACAAACGTTCAGAAAAACTGTGGGCTTTGTAATTGTTTGTGTTATGAGAAGTCATTAAGTCTGAGTCTTTGTGTACTCAATGTGTCGTATAAACCTCAAAAATGTTGTGTGCCACCTTTTGGGATGTTGCAGTTGCGAGTTGCTTTTTGCAGGGAAAGGGGAGAGTACTAAAGTGCTGCCGCTCCGGCTTGTGTGCAACACTTTTACTTGTTTGTACATCTATCAGTGCTATTTTTGTATGTTGTAACCACTTCTCACCTCCATCTCCCTTACGTAAGGCATTTTTCCACTGTGATGCTACAAAGCACTAATAAATACCAGACATGTGATAAACTTGCATTTTTTACATCTGTGAACTGTAAATTCCATTCAAAATGCTGCAAAACTGACAAAGTAGTAAATAAACTCACATAGCTGAAAATAATTTAACGTAGCATAGACGCTGGATCTTTCCAAAGCATTTTAATCTCGGAGGGTTGTCGCACGACACCATCTGTATGCATGAAGTACTGTGTTATAAAAAAATTCTTGTCTTTCCAAATGGTGAGTGTCTTAATTGTTATACATGCCTTTTGGTATTTCGTGTTTTGTTTCATATTTGCCAGGAAAGTTGTTTTTGTTTCACAGGCTATTTCGTTTGACTTACACANTCCAAATTATACTTGTCCAAATATTTGAACAACAAGTTAAAGAAAATGACTAGAAAGATAAAAATTTGCCAGGAAAGTTGTTTTTGTTTCACAGGCTATTTCGTTTGACTTACACATTGCGAAACTGTGCACACTCACATGTTTCACATCACATCAAGTTTGTCCATTACTCAATATTCATACAGTACTTACCTAGTAGAACCCATTGCCTGACTTCAGTCTGCAGTGACAATATCTGCCACTGAAATAGTGTAACTGAATTTTTTGTTTTGCATTTTACGGCTGTATACAGTTACGTCTTGTGTAAATACTGCAATTTAAAATATCCAAAGCAATGCTACGACGTAACTATCAACATGTCTAGCTGTGAATTACTTTGCTGATTTTCAAACAATTATTTCTTCACAAATATTTTGATGTGATATAATTTTGTGGGCCGAAATGTAAGCATTCAGTGATTCAAAAAATTGTGCTGAAGTGTTTTAACTTTACTTAATGCAAACTATAAATTATGCATTAAAAATACTTTGGTTTGCGTATTGAACATTTTTCTATCTACTATGNTTTACTTAATGCAAACTATAAATTATGCATTAAAAATACTTTGGTTTGCGTATTGAACATTTTTCTATCTACTATTCAGTTGTGAAATTTAACCACTTAGAATTTTTTAAAGTGCAGATTCCAAGAACGTTACTTAAAGCAATAGTAGTATTTAGTATGTGGGGAAAATNGCAATTGGGAAATTTAACCACTTTTAGAATTTTTTAAAGTGCAGATTCCAAGAACGTTACTTAAAGCAATAGTAGTATTTAGTATGTGGGGAAATTTTTTTGGATGTACTATATAAAATTACAAGTAAAACATTTAGATTGGAAACGTGTACTGGGGTTTGGCCTGGTCCATTTTGTAGCTTACAATTCAAAGTTCAATTGTTTTCTGAACAGTGTGTGTGCGTGCGTCACTTCTGTAGCTTTAATAAGTATTTTCACAAACATGTTTTTTCAAACGACATTAATATCGCCAGACTGTAGTATCTGCAAGCTTGTGATATATATATACATATGATGCGAGTGGATTTGGAGAGAATAAAGTTATTGTATTTCCTGATAAGATGGCATCTTTGTTACTTATAGTTATTACCTGTATGGTAACAGTTTCTTCTGTAATTTTTTGACAATGTGTACAGAAAAATTATATCTTATTTAATAATTGTGTACCATTCTGTAGTTTTATTTAATTCATAATGATAAACTTACTTTTAACTGTAATTTTTTAACAAGTGTAGATCACTGTTGGTCATCAGAAATTGTAGATAAGTCCTGAAATTGATATATATAATATTGAAAAATGGTATTTCATTTCTTGGTGTTATTGTACATTCACTTTCTACCCTCACACTTTATTTTTATAGGAAGTGGGAAAGGAACGACACGACTGCATGCCGTCAAACTGTCCTGCTTCCCCTCCTCTCCCAACACCTCCTTTTAGCTCTATATTAATGATTCTCATTTAGTTTGAGAGCACCATTTAACATCCGGTAAAATTATAAAGTATTTACGCAAAATATGTTAATGTTGCTAGTATCATAGTGTTTGATCCGTTACTAACTTCAACAAACTGTGAATGGTTACAGTGACAGCCTGCAAGAACGTGACTGTGTGATAGTTTTTCTCCCCCTCCCCTCTTTTTATTGTTGGGGCCACAGTGGTGTAGTAGCCAGACTACTTGCCTCCGACCAAGGTAAACCTGGTTTGATTCCCGGCGGGGTTAACCAGATTTTCGCAATGTGGATGTGGCATTGACTGGTGGGTTTTCTCTGTGGACTTCAGTTTCCCCTGCGCTTGCATTCCACTGCTGCTCCATTTTACCTTCACCGGCAAGATCTCACTGTTACGCACTGACCGATACCTCAGATTGTCCCTTTTAACTCTCAATAATGGGTGACATGGTGAAGCATGCTCAGATTAAAAAAAAAACAGATAATATAGTAGAGTTGTTGCAAGTGATGCAAACCAAAAACAAGTGTGCTGTGGTGACTTCGCCTAAGATTTCACTGAAGTCATGGNGGTAAATGTGGATGTGGCATTGACTGGTGGGTTTTCTCTGTGGACTTCAGTTTCCCCTGCGCTTGCATTCCACTGCTGCTCCATTTTACCTTCACCGGCAAGATCTCACTGTTACGCACTGACCGATACCTCAGATTGTCCCTTTTAACTCTCAATAATGGGTGACATGGTGAAGCATGCTCAGATTAAAAAAAAAACAGATAATATAGTAGAGTTGTTGCAAGTGATGCAAACCAAAAACAAGTGTGCTGTGGTGACTTCGCCTAAGATTTCACTGAAGTCATGGAATGCTCAGGACGAAAGTAGAGAAACCACGGCCTCAGAATGAGGTGGCGTTGATGGGCTGAGCTGGTGCTGGTTCCATGTCATGTCTGGCAACAGCTGTGGCTGGGATTTCCTTTACCCATCTGAACTGGTGTGTCTTGGGACTGTCGAGGAACTGTTCTTACCGGTAAAAACTGGCGCCATTAGGTGGTACGTATGCAGCACTTTCTAGTATCTAACGTCAGCTATGTCCTGGCCTCTCATGTGTACCTCTCCCCATGGTAGTTGTGAAGTTCATTTTTGGGGTCCACTCATCTGGACGCGATACTGTCCTCTTGAACCCACGCTGCTTCCGACAGTTCTGTCAGGTCCCTTCCTGGCAGGATATTGATTGACAGCCCAGAATCAACACACTGGAAGAATTGCTACGAGGGCAGATCCTCAAAAAGTGAGTGTGATTACTATGGTGGCTGTTGCATGGGCTACCTGAATGTTGACACGGCTAATCTCGAGCCCACATCACTCTTGTGTTAAGGGTGCTGGTCACCATTATATTAATTATTTCATATTTGAACAAAATATGCTTTGTAACAACTCTTTCCCCGCATAAAAATTTTTTAGACGACATAATTTTTGGTATAGTGTGTCAAAATCACAATTTTAATATTTTTGAAATGTATAAGTAAAATAAAAACAGTTACAGAAAATTTAACAAGCTGACAGGAATATATCTTGTTCATTAGGTATAATTCGCAAAATTTTTGTTTCAAGCAATATTTTTTTTATTGCAAAAACATTTTTTTTTGTGAGATTTTACGGATTTCTTGAGGCGACTCTTATTTCAGTGTTAATTATCTCGTTATTGTACGTGAGCATAGTAATTTTGTATAATGCTTTTTTTCACACAAAGACGTAGCTAACTGCAAGATAGGTCATCAAATTGCATTCTGGCAGTTACTTTAAAAATTGTTCACCTCCTGACATTGTTTAGATAAGTCAAGCCTCCAGAACATTTCCTCATTAGCTTGTTATTGTTTAATTAAATGTAGATTGGTTATATCAGTACTTTCCTTCATCCACTAGACAGGATTTCTGTGCTATAGCATGCTGTATGTTGGGTAGAGCGCACAGAACAGCACAGCAGTGGCAAACCACACAGTTGTGAATGTATAGTCTATTGGTTACTTAAATATTCTGTAGCCCTGCTAAAGGTCTACTAAGTCTTTGAAAATTACACCAAAGGGACAAGGAACGGCATTTGTGCACACACTGTGTAATCATATTTTCCACGAGAACTATTTCTTACAAGGCATTACCAGCACACCCATTTCCTCTGTTTTTGTTTGTATTTATTATGAATGAAATATAATTTATAGATAAGATATAAGTAAAAGGTCAATTTGACAAACAATAAGGTACTGTAGCGTTAACAGAAGTACAAAATATTTGTGATGCAGGCCACACACGTCAGGTTGGCGTTCCGAAACCTTGTTCCGACAGTAAACTAACAGCTGAGGAAAGCAAATTGTATAAACATCGATTTGAAAAGAGCATGATTTAAATAGCATTCTGTTATAACTGTTTCAGCATTTAAAGAATTTGTTTACATTTTCAATTCTTTTGTGATCTGTGTTTTGTTTATTTTAGAAATGTAATTATTTATTTGAAAGCCCCTAGCCTCAGAAATAACTAGATTTGTAATTCAGGCCATCGCATCTTAACGTTATTTATATATTTTGGTTTGCTTACATTTCACATTTTTCGCCGGTTGTACTTCTTTCTTTTATTTGTTATGTGAATTGAGCTCAAATATCTTGGGTAGTGTTAATTATTCTGTCATAATTTTTTTTCTGTGCATTTTATTTGGTTTTATCGAGCTGTTTTCGCCACGGAGGAATGTATTCAATTACATAACTGATTGGACTGTGACATATGAGAAAATTATTACATCTTTTTGGAATTTCCCGTGTGAACCACGTGGTTAATTTACTCTCTCTTCACACGCCATGACAAGCGGTACAATGTAAAATTTTGTCTGCAAGATTTGCTTGTAAATATGTAATTACCGTCCAGCGTAATGGTAGGGATGAAAGTTGCAGAAAATTGTGGGCACGATAAGAAAAGTCCCAAAATCACATAGCAATTAGTTTTTTGAGTTCTTCAAATACGTCGGCAGCCATCTCCACCTACGATTAAATATGACCTACAGAGGCTTGATAATATTAATTGGCATAAATTTACTCATGTGTGCTACAAACTTTTCTACGTTATATGAGTTTTAAGAGAGTGACATTTGGACATTTTAAATTTATTAACAGAATTTTAATTACAGCGTTAATTTTGCTATGAACACTATCTAAAAGTCAATAAAGGTAATTTTTTGTCCTAAAGCCGAGCAACATCTATAAACATTTTTACAAGTATTTAATGCTGAGAAACAAAGTCAGTTTCAGTTTTGCTCACGTAAATTATATTTTAGTTTGCTATTATTTAAAGAGGTGATTGAGTTTCTGATTCTTTCACAACTGAAATACTATTTAATTGACAGCAATTTTCATTAATTTCAATACAGCATTCTGAGCTTATTATTTTTATTCTTAATTATGAATTCTTATTTTTACGTACATTTCTTTAATAAAATTTCTATTTTTCTGCACCTATGAAATGTGTTCATACAAATTGTATGAAAATTTTGTCTTGTGTGCATATATGTTGCTTCGAGGGTAAATGTGTCTAGCGTATTTCTGTTTTACAAAGGATTTCTCGTTTCTTTTAATTACTCTGGTCACCATTTGCCTGTGATAGTAACTAATAATCAGGCAATTTTGCATCACAATTAAAAGTTTTAAGCTATTATCTCATGCTGTATCAGTCAAAGGGATGCAGACTAGCATGGTGTCATTTCATCTCGGCTAGAGGCCACGCGCATAGAGAAAGTAAGTGGCACAATAGGAAATTGGTTATGCATCACTCGCACGCCAGACAATCCTTTCAATATTCTACACTTTAATATTGTCTATTGTTTACCAGGAAATATTTAATTTTCACACACTCCAAATTAAAACCTACCAAAAAATTATGCTTACAAATATGTACTGATTAAGCAACCAATGTAAATTCCAAAAGATATTTGTCCATTTCCCCAAATTCATTACTTTTCAATATATTATTTATACACAAACAGCTTTACTTGCTATAAATTAATCATAAACATTACATCTGAAAATATAACTTATATAAAAGTTATATTTTAAATAAAAAATATGGAATTATCACTTGTCATTTTTAATTTTCCCGTGTGGGTCTNACTTATATAAAAGTTATATTTTAAATAAAAAATATGGAATTATCACTTGTCATTTTTAATTTTCCCGTGTGGGTCTGTTAACAGAAAGTCCACATTTCCTTTTAATATCTACTAAACTTTCTGCCATTTTCAGTTTACCCTTCGTTACTTGCTGAAATAGCGCACGTAAAAACTTTACTCAGGCAAGATGGCAAGAGTAATTACTGTGCAGTTTTGGGACACTGTCGAGAGCGAGTAGAACATTTACTCAAAGTGTTCTGGGACAGCCAGAGAGAAAAGTTTTGGAATGCCGCCCAGAGGTGATTTTTCAAAGGTTTGATTCAAAAAGTGTGTAGATAGTGTGAATCGACTTTACCTGCTGAATTGTGAAAAGAAGTGTGNGGGCACGGTCCATCCTGAGGAGCAACGTGAACTGGGACCTGAAGATGGAACAATAATGGAATGTGAGGATGCAGTAAACAACGGTTCCCCAAGAAGGCCTGCCACCTACTGAAAGTCCAGGATGACCCCACTGGTAATGGTAGATACTCTGCAGTGGAGAGGGGCTGGCATATCGACCACCAGGTCCCCTACCAGCTGGAATAAGCCCGTCTTTTAGGAGATGCTGATCTAAATACAGTTCTGAAGCACAAAAATTTGTACAAGCCACATTTTGAACTCTGCAAATTACTAACTGTTAATGCCATATTGCATGTAGCAGGTTGCCACATGGCTTTGCAGCATAGTGGGCTGCCAAATCGAGGGTAACCTGTTACACATACACTGCTCTCTGATTGGCCGTTTAGCAGTTCAGCGGAGGAGAAAGGGATTTTATCACCTTCCCAAGACTTCTGCTAACGATCCAGGTATTCATCACTTTAACTTTCTATAAAAATGGCATTGTTTGGTACTGGTCAGTCCTCCTAAAAATATGCACTGCAAAATGGGTAAATATCACTAAAATATGCCAGGGGCCATGGTAGAAGCTCGTCTCCCACCAAGGCAAACCAGGTTTGATTCCGGCATGGTCACCCCTGAATGTTTGCACCTGGGGATCGTGCCAGAGAGCGCTGCTAGTTGGTAGGTGTTCTCGGGGATCTCCAGTTTTCCCCGCCCTTGCGTCCCGGCACTGCTCCATATCCGCCTTGCTTCACCCTCGTCTGCGCTCAGGACGCCATTAAGAGCCACCCAAATTTACTCCACTCTAAAATATATGCCTACAAACTGTATCTAACACAAATGTTCACGCAGGCTGTTGAAAAAAATTGCAATCCACAGGTTTGTTCAGCCTGGGATGCATATTGCAACAATAATAAAGTAAGCAGCAGAGAAAGTCTATTACACAGCGGCGTACCATGCAGACAGTAGATGTCCGATCATGAAATATCAAACACGTGATATCCGTGCTGCAAATTGACTGGGTTTTTCTAATTGTGCACTGGTTATTTTGGCCTATTTCACAATCATCTTGCAACAATGCACCCTGCTACATATAATATGGCCGTTAGGGAGGAATCCCATGTGTACTAGTGGGATAAAATAACTCAGGTATTTCAATTTACAAATTATATATGATACATTATGACACAAATAAATAATTGCTACAATCACCACACAATGTGGGTACATATGAATTTCACTGCTGTGGGTCACACCATATCGAAGAGACTCAGATGAGCTGCCCAGGCTTGGCCTTGCACTGGCAGTATTCCCGCTGTAGCAGCCTCTCCTGCTGGCCATTTCTTATTCTCACTCCAGTTTGAGACGGGAAGTTGACCTGCAGGTGAAGACCTCCACGTGTTAAAGTTAGCCGGTGCGGAACTATGTCGACGTCCTTCAGGTGTGATCTGTGCGATGAAGAAGTAAATGTACTCTGTAAAAATTACAACGTGCAGTTTGGTTCAACCGATAAAACAGTTCTTTTTCTCAAAATGAAAGGAAATTTTTTGTTTTATGAAACTGATAAAAAAATTAAAAACATTAGATGGGAACTCTGCAGCAACAGAAGTTGAACAGAAATCTTTAACATTCTAATAAGTTTTAACACATTGCTGTTTATTTTCAAATAAAAATATAAACTGTGTGCAGTTTAATTTTTTTTTATTATATTAGTTATTATTTTATTTCATTTAGAGTAGATTGATTTTTAAAGAGATAATTATCTCTGTGTATCCATTCATTTTCACTTATTGAAAGACTCCTTACAATTACGTTTTTCCAGCCTCGCAAAAATATGCTTCAGGCAAGTTGTCGACGCATTTCTTTCAAGACGTGCAACATGTGCCCCGTCGCATGTAGATTAGCATTAGTAAACTATGTCAGTTTAGTTTTCAACCTCTGTTACGGGTAAGTGTTTCTACAGTTTTCCTGACCCAGTTTCGTAGTAACAGCGATTTTGTATTAATTCTGTGCCAAACCTTTCCAGAGGTCACTGTTTAACCACCTCAATCACTCAGCGTCACTGATAACAGTTTGGCAGTCCCATTTGTTATCCGAGTACCTGAACTATGGGGAAGACTGCGGCTTCGCAGTCCAACCTGGTAGCTGTAACTGGGTAATCGTGACTCCGGTCGCGTTTAAATATAAAATGCAAATAACTATCAAACTAAAATTGTAGAAAAGCAGAAAGACCTCGGTTACTCCTCTCAGCACGGATTTGTATTTTGCAGCTACGTTAATAAGCCATTTATTTCATGTAGTTACAAGAATAATTACTAACACTAATCATCACTATATGATTGTTCTAATGGATTTCACTTTTAAAATGCAAAAAATATCCAGTTT
>NQII01001299.1:385-27881 GCA_002778355.1 Clitarchus hookeri
TCAAACTAATCTGGAACTTTTTTCTTAAGTAACTAGTGTTCAATTAACTGAGTCTCGTGTTTCTCTACCTTCTGATCTAGTCGAGGGCAAGCCGTGGCAACGTAAACAGTCGACAGTAACAAGTGCCGAACGTTAACAACATGGCGTCCACCTGTGAGGCTGTAATATTCTAAATATTAGCTTAACGAGAACAAAGGTGGAACTTTACAGTGTTAATGACCTCTGTAGAGCATACCCTCAATCTCACTCACTCACTGAACACCATTGCTCTCCATTCGCCTCTCCAACACACAGTCTCCTGACACCACCGGAGACATTCACAATGATGAGCAGCTGTCAGGGGTAATCATGCCACAGGAACACGAGAATGTAAACTTATCTCCAACAATCAATTGTTTATTGTTAGTGCAGACATGTGGTCACAGTTGCTCTGATTGCACATGCAGTTGTCTGCCAGAGCAGGTCGAATGATCCTTCTGTCCAGGTACTCATCAGTGCAGCAAGGTGACACTGGTGGGGCTAGGCATCTGTGGGAACCCTCTGTCACACACCTCCTCCCCCACCTATGTACCACTGACACGTCGCGCCCCAGTGAGTAACAATTCTACAGAAAGTTCAGCTACCCTCTCGGTGTCCCACTATACTGCCACGTTCGGAATTCGTTTGACTGTTCAACTGATGCTTGCCATTATCTTCCAGGAATTTTAAACACACACTGTGATACACACATAATGGATTCACACAGCCACCTGCACTAGTGTTGTCAGATGACCTACGATAAGACACTTGGTCTAATTGCTTTAGACAGGTATAGGCAAGTGATGTCCTTCCTCTTATGATGTGAGTGCCCTCTACACACCAACTTTTGTGTTGTAAAACATATTTTGATTAGACAGTGTTTACTAGGTGTTCTTCAATGCATTTGTACATTCCCTGAAGGCCCCTATTTTCAAATATTTAAACTCAAAAAAGTAAGCTATGGTGGAACAAAAATTAATCCATGATGGTGGGGATACTACCCCCTTAATATGTGTACTCTATCCATGTTGATAAATTACGTGGCTTAGTCAAACATAAATCTTTCTTGTTAACTACATTTAAAGATATGATATTAAAGTGGACAATTCTTTTTTCAGGAAGTATTTTTTGGGATTTATTCATAGTTTTCAAAGAAAATTTTGTGGTGATTATCTAATAGCACACATCAGGGGCCTTAACATACATCCCTACAGTTCCCACAATAACAGATCCCAAATATAGGTTACCTCTAAATTTTGGATTTTTAAATTTATTTATGCAAAGCTCAGAGCATGATCTTTCACACAAGCAGTTTACATATCACCTTACCGGGGTTGTGTTCTTATTTCTGACTCCCCTGGTACCGTTGTATTTACTGGCAGCAGAATTATTTGATAATCTCCAGCCTACAGTAGGACACTTGACTGAAACTGTTTTATGAAACATTTGCGTAGTATTNCAGAATTATTTGATAATCTCCAGCCTACAGTAGGACACTTGACTGAAACTGTTTTATGAAACATTTGCGTAGTATTTGTGATATCTTAAAGAAAATTAGGGATGGCCTTATTATTTAGCACTAGCTTATGTGCAGATGTATTTATTTAATTTATGTATTCCTTTCTATTTTACGTATTCAGTTTATTCATTTCGCTTTCGTTCAGTTATAAAAACACAAAACACTAGATTCATAAACTTAACATTTAATTTTATTAACATTAGAATAAAAAACAGACAAATTACTTTATGTGTTTATTATGCACAAACATTTTAATGTGTAGTGAAAGGTGGCCCAAAATATTCTTACATTTTACTGGCCTTTTTTTTTTGTGTAATCGGTACTGTCATTGCACTGGATGGTAACAGTAAAAATAATTGGAAATTGAGAAAAAATATGCAAAAATAATAACTTACCATATAAATAATCACCTTCACCTTCATAACTAAACTTTTTGTGTCATTGTGCAGAACACTCCTGACAACTGCAAAGAAAATCATCAGGTCTTTTCTTCTACATGAAGGTCTAGAGTATAGATACTTAGCCAGGTTTTTAGTTAGTTAATTTGATTTAGTTTAAATATTCATTGATGTGTTAATTACAATTAGTGTCTATACTGAAATTTGTGTTTACCATTTTGATAAATTTTGTAACAAAGGAATGTTTTATATTTGTGTGGTTGGCATATTTAAAAAATAGCATTTTTATGGACTGCTCATTTTTTTGCAGTCTTGGTGTGAAATACTTGAGCCTGATAAAGTGTTAAAAATGCCTCAAAGGAATCAGCCAAGCTCACTTGAAAAACTTTCACTAGAAGCAGTGGGACGTTTGGTGATTACCATAGGTCAAGAAATTATTCAGCCTGTTGTTGAAGTGTCCAAATGTGATCCGGACTGTGGTGCTATGTTATTGAAACAATGCCTTAATCGGTTTAATGAACTACTTTATGGTAGTGTGCCATGGTACCTTTATGATAAGATGGCAGCAGAAGTGTTGACATCGATATCTACTTTGATCAAGAAGACTAAAGTTCTGCATGTTGGTTTTGAACCCATCACAAATTTCTTAAACCAGATGAATGTGGTAGTCAACCTCACTGAAATCGTCATTCACCCTAATTTAAGACGAATAGACTTCTCTTTGTGGCCAAAAATTATGCGGCATGTGTTGTACAAAAATTTGTACAGGATGTCCGGACTGGAAGTGTTAAACTTGGGTTCTGGGTCATGTGGTTGGAACACATCTGACATTGAAAAACACATTGTTTGCGGTGTACTCTCCATGAAGAACCTCACATCTCTGTGTTTGTGTTTTGACTGCACTGATCATATTTTGACAGTGGCTAGTCAGAATTGTTCCGGGCTTCAGAGTTTGGATGTGACTGCATCACGCTCCGTCACAGATCGCAGTATTAATGCCCTTTTGGCTTGTCAGCAGTTGAGTGAGCTCTACATCAACCGAACATCAGTAACAATAGAAGGCTATGCAATCCTTTTGACTGGCCTTCGGCGTCTCGAAGATTTAGGCCGCTGTGATGAGTTGGGTCTAGTCCTGGAACATATAAAATTGTTTTTCAGAAGCTCAAGTCTTTTGGGCCTGCGAATGTTTGAAAGCAGAGATGTGACATCCTATCGTTTGCACCTTCTCGTTGAGATGTGCCCATATGTTACACACGTCTCCCTCTATCATGATGAACAGGTCAGCGACTTAACCATTTTAGCTTCCTTGAAGAATCTGGTTGAGTTAAAGCTGATGGCCTGCGACTTTTTCATGGACAGAGTGAACACCTTATTGGAATACAAAGGTCACAACATTACCTGCTTGCACTTGGAGCATGTTGAGGAAATTGATACAAATGCCCTAATATATATTGGTCAATACTGCCCCAATGTCAGGAAACTGGTGTTCATCAATTGTGAGTTCCTCGAGCATTTTTCCATTTCTGCACCTCAGCTGACAGCACCCCCCTTCCAGAAATTGGAGCACATAGTCTGCGTGGTCGAGTGTGCTNATACTGCCCCAATGTCAGGAAACTGGTGTTCATCAATTGTGAGTTCCTCGAGCATTTTTCCATTTCTGCACCTCAGCTGACAGCACCCCCCTTCCAGAAATTGGAGCACATAGTCTGCGTGGTCGAGTGTGCTCCAAGTCACTTGGAGTTTCTTCTTTCCAACTGTGGAAGAATCCGCTGTATCCAGTTAGGGTCTTCTACTGGTATTGGAGACACTATAATGGCCAGAGTACTCATTAAGAACCCCATGCGACACTTGGAGGAACTAAAAATTTTGCATAGTGAGCACTTGAGTATGCAGACTGTGAAATTGCTTATGANCCCATGCGACACTTGGAGGAACTAAAAATTTTGCATAGTGAGCACTTGAGTATGCAGACTGTGAAATTGCTTATGAAGAACTGCAACAACTTGCGGGTTCTGTCTGAACTTGAAAGCTGGCAGGGAATAACTACTGTTGAATTGTCCCTTTTCCGGCAGTACATTCGAGAAAACAATATAAATCTAGATATACGCCCAACCCTGTCATATTAATAATTTAATTAGTCAGGTGTTGGTATAAAGTCAACTAAACTCGAAATTGTGCTCACATTTTGTATTTTAGGATAAGCATTTAACAACTCAACTTTCACCAAAGTTTTTGAAAGTTATTTGGAGTAAATTAAGTTGTGGTGGAAGCATTATCCACCACATGCATAAAAGGGTGCTATAAATTATAGATATGTTGAAGTAATTTGAGGTCAGCTTAACTTTCCATCATTCATTGTATAATTGGNAAGGGTGCTATAAATTATAGATATGTTGAAGTAATTTGAGGTCAGCTTAACTTTCCATCATTCATTGTATAATTGCTAGGTCTCGTTTTCCAAAGCACATCTAACAATTTCCGAAAATCCTCAAATTCATGAGCAAGGAAAATAAAAACAAAGTATTATATATACACAAATATATAAATATATTTTAATTTGTGGGGCATATTAAAAATAACTGAATGAAATTTTGTATTTATTAAGAGGGAAAGAATTCACACAGTTTTTTTAGTTTGCTAAATAGTATTTCTCTTTTGTGGGAATGCTGGTAATGTTTATACCCGCAGGTGTAACTTAGGATTAAAAATGTAGAAGTTAAATTTTCACTGGTGTATTGTCATAAAAAATGTTGTTTATAGTGCCTGCTGTAAAACTGTAAAGAATAAGCTAAAAATTGTATTTAATTAATTTTTGAGTTGCTGTATCAATTACAGTTCTTATTTGAACATATAGTTGATATAAACTGAAGATTCCACCCCCATTTATACATGTATTGTAATTTTTACTAAACAATTGGCAGAAATTAAAACAAGAAACCAAATTTCTAAGCAATGTACTTTCATAGCCCCTTTCTAGTTTTAATGTTTTTGACTTGCTCAAGCATCCGTCCTGGACTTAATAATATGACCTTGTTTATGTTTAAATGTTATTACATTTTGTTGGTATGAATTAAGTAGAGAAGTCTTTTATTCATTATAGGTGTAGTGTGTCTTCCATGCTGTTAAACAAGTTTTAATTTTGAGTGGACATCTGTAATGTTGTTTATTTTAAACTGAGAGTAGTCAATATGATATGATTAATATTTTAATTATTGAAAATTATTGTATTTCACATAAAGTACGGTTTTTGTTGTTACATACAAACTTTGATGGAATACATAATTGTTTTTTTTTTAGCAGTGAATACTTTTTTTTTCTTTGGGGGGGAGAGACTATTTATAATTAGTTGTGTTTTTTTTTGTATGTTCCCCTGAGAAAATTTTAATGTTTGTGTCACTTGCAATCAGATTTGATACCATATAATTGTAGCTCAGAGTGCTTGCCAACTTTTCATTTCATATAAGCTAGAGATTTGCAGCAAATGCTAGTTAATACAGCATTGCATAAAATTTATTTTAAATTGGTAGCCATTTCCATTTCTTGCTTATACTTTTGGTGTACATACATTTAGCTTAAATGAACAGATTTCTGGAATTATGCCATCATAAAACTTGGTAAGATATTTCACCTTATATGCTGATGATGGATCACCATTGTTTTGTGAGTTTCATATTTCAAGTTCTGTGTATAGTGTCCTTTGTATGTCTGACTCATGGGTATTAATAATGATATTAAAAATGAGTTTGACTAAATGCGTTTATTGTCAAAAGGAATTTACAAAAAGTCAAAGTTTGTATTATCTCTATTTTTCTACATTAATAATGTTAGTGAAATAACAATGGCTTGAAACTTGGAGTGAACGTGCGACTGGTAAAGCTTACTTTCAATTCCATAGATATTTCTAGTATATACCAGTTTAGTATAGATAAGCACATCTGTGGAGCGACCTACTGTACTAGACTGTGATTTAAATTGTTTCAGTGTTAATACATTTACTAAGGTTAGTTTCTAAACTTTTGTTGCTAAATTTTTTGAATTTTATTTTTAGTGTTGGTATGTTTTATTGACCCCAGTAGTAGTAGTATTGAACTAAATATGGAAGAAGTTGTCAGGAATTTTTCAAATTTTTGATTATAAACATATGAATGGAAAATTTATTTTGGATTACTTATTAAACTTTTGTAGAGATCTTAGGAGTGGAGAGATTGGCTCTTAACATCGGGGTTGTGAGAGACGACGAGGGTGAAACGAGGTGAGTATGGAGCAGTACTTGAATGCAAGGGCGAGGGAAACTGGAAATCCCTGAAGTAAACCTGCAGACCAGCAGAATCATCCAACTTGATTCCCACGTCTGAAAATCCAGGAACGACCACACCAGGAATTGAACCCAGTTCACCTTGGTGGGAGGCAAGTGCTCTAGCCAGCTGCTTTTGTCACCGTGGCACCTAGAGATCTTAGAATATTGTGCATTTATTGCCCCAGAAGTTGAGAAAGTGTCACAGGGAAAGCAGCAGAATAATAAATATAAAGTATATGTAAAAATGCAGGTACTTTTAATAGTAATATGGTGTGGCCAGTGATTTTGGAGTCTGTATTGCAAATTAGTTTGGAGACAGTGTTGGTTTTTATTTATAGAAAGGAAGATGTTTTCCAAGTTGGTTAATATGATCTATGTTTTCCAAGTTGGTTAGTATGATCTATGTTTTCCAAGTCAATAGCAGGCTGAAGTTTTTAGAATTAGTTGCAGGGCAATAATGCATTTATGCATTTCAAGTAGGTGGCAAGGCCAAAGTTCTCCAAGCCTGGAACAAGCCCACAAGTTCATTGTTTTCAAAGTTGGTAATAAGGCAGTTATAGAAGAGTTCAAAATAAGATACACACACGATGATTAACATCACCCGTATCACCCCTTTTTCTCGGAAACAACAAAGCACCGGGGGGGTCACGAAATAACTTTTGACTGCTATATCCTATATGTAGCATCNCCTTTTTCTCGGAAACAACAAAGCACCGGGGGGGTCACGAAATAACTTTTGACTGCTATATCCTATATGTAGCATCAGTTGGTAATAATTTTGTTCTCCAGAAAATACTAGAAGTAGGGGTACGAAGGGTGAGCATTAAAATTTCACATGGGAAGGAGTGTCGTATAAGGTATCATCGTAAAAATCGTCTAAGGAAACAACATGTACTAAGAGAGTTTTTTCTGATATGCATAGTTTACACACAACCAATGCAAATTGGACAAACTAAACTATTCGCCATTACAGTATTTCCGGTTGGTGTGTGAGACTTACTTTGATACTAGCAGTGACCTGTGTGCCGTACTGCACGGGCCCATTCAGTAGGTGTTAGTAAACTGTTTCCGAGCAAAAGCAGTGAATAAGGCAGCACAACGCAGCAAGCAGATAAACCATCTACCACGAACAGGTACTGCAGGTTTTGCATGCACGTTAACTGGCAATTGCAACCATTATGTGTGAGGTGTTTCAGTGCCAGAAATTGTCTGTCTGTTTTGGTGTTGTCTGAATGGAATGCCGTTTACAAACAAAGAAGCATTTGACAAACACGTTTTCGTTCATTTTCATTAAATTGTGTGTAAACTACGCACGTAAAAAAATAATAGTTATACGTAGATGTTTTTTTATTTATTGTGCGTAAACTATGCACATCAGAAAAAAACTCTTAGGGCCTGTATTACGACCTCTAATTACACATCAGGTTAAAAATTAACTGTCAGATGGAGTAAAATAGTGTATTATGACCTATAGTTATTGCTAACTAGAAATGTTATCAAGAGGTTAAACTATCTAACACTTCAAGTGGTAAATAAGCATTTATACCTTTAGATAAGCTTCAAAATGGCATCTCAAGCATCAGGTGGTGGTGTTTTGATTATATGCCTGTTGGTTTTGGAGGTTATATAAAAATATGAATTGATGTTTTTTGCTATTTTTGAGTGTTATGTATAATATTACTACAAAATGCAAGTAAACCCGGCGAATGTTGATAACGATACAAAAGAGTAGTTTTGGAAACTGTAATGTTTAATGAAAAAAATTGGAAAAGAAAATATTATCCCTTGGGCCTCGACTTATCATTTTAGGTATCAGATGCCTTGAAATTGGTGAAATAAAACATTTTCCCCTTCCTTTCTAGCAAATATTAAAATATATAATTAAGAAACACTTGCACTAACTTCAATTGTGGAGTTGTAAGAAATTATTCAGATGCATTGTGGTAACCTTTCATGAAGTTGNAAACACTTGCACTAACTTCAATTGTGGAGTTGTAAGAAATTATTCAGATGCATTGTGGTAACCTTTCATGAAGTTAAGCAAGTTGTGCGAGGGTTGATATCACCAGTTTCAGTAATAATTATGAACAAATATGTTGTATACAGGGGTTTATAGCCCAACATTTCATAGCTGGACTTTAGGCGACTTCTAACCATCCGAAAATACAATGTTATGTGAACTGATTTCTAGATTTTCAAGCTGTGCAGCAGCATACATCAGAGAATATATCACACTTTAAAATATGACAAACACTTAAAAAAAAATTAATAGATTCAATTTAAAAAGAGTAATTTTTATATCCATTACTAATTCCAAATCACTCCTTGGTTGTAACTCACTGTTAANAAACACTTGCACTAACTTCAATTGTGGAGTTGTAAGAAATTATTCAGATGCATTGTGGTAACCTTTCATGAAGTTGAGCAAGCTGTGCGAGGGTTGATATCACCAGTTTCAGTAATAATTATGAACAAATATGTTGTATACAGGGGTTTATAGCCCAACATTTCATAGCTGGACTTTTGGCGACTTCTAACCATCCGAAAATACAATGTTATGTGAACTGATTTCTAGATTTTCAAGCTGTGCAGCAGCATACATCAGAGAATATATCACACTTTAAAATATGACAAACACTTAAAAAAAAATTAAAAGATTCAATTTAAAAAGAGTAATTTTTATATCCATTACTAATTCCAAATCACTCCTTGGTTGTAACTCACTGTTAANAGATTCAATTTAAAAAGAGTAATTTTTATATCCATTACTAATTCCAAATCACTCCTTGGTTGTAACTCACTGTTAAAGTACGAAAAGAATTTATTTATTTGGTTTATTTATTTCGATAGCCTCCACAATTTCTAATGCATTCTAGAAGAGAGTTGTCGATGTTTACAATTTACATACAGAACAACAGTCCAGAATAGTATACTTGAGGTTAATTAACACATAAATTACAATAACATACAAAACAAGGAGAGGTAATAAAGTACATTAATGGCTAACAGAAAACACACAATCCAGTTGTAAGTTAAAAAGTAACAAATAATACAGCATAGGATAGGGAAGACGTTTTGGTGCAAAATTCCATTTGTTGTTGGTGCAGGGACACAGCATTCGCATAGTATTTTAAGGAATAGGTACATGTTTTGCATATTTTGGGCGTACACTTAATTTATTTAACTTAGAGATCCTGAAACAGCTTAGTTTGGTCTATTTGCATCGCAATTATTAAAAAAATTTCCAGGCACAAAATCCGAGCATAATTAACTTGCTTTTATATCAAAAGCATTGTGACGATAATTAGAGAAATGTGTTAACTAAAACATAGATACCCAAAATATTTACTTCCTGTTAACTTCAGAAATACATCAGTTAAAATTATTTCAGACCCAATAGGAGTAGACCGGTAGGAGTAGATGCTCGTTGGACCCAATAGTTGTATCATACAAATAAATTGAGTTTTTGTTTATTTAATTTTTCTAGAGAAGAATTAACATACATATTCTATTCAAAACACATTTCACGCTCATTACTGACAACTTAACTAACATAAGCCATAACACCAAAAAAANATACATATTCTATTCAAAACACATTTCACGCTCATTACTGACAACTTAACTAACATAAGCCATAACACCAAAAAAATAGTGACTTTTATTGCCAACATACACAGTAACGAACCAAAACCATGGAATACTTATGTGAAGGATAACTNAAAAAAATAGTGACTTTTATTGCCAACATACACAGTAACGAACCAAAACCATGGAATACTTATGTGAAGGATAACTTAACCAAAGGAATGTTCATAATACCCTCAGATAACTTGTCTATGGAATAGCTATTCCACACATTTATCTAGAGGTCGTAATACAGGCCCTTGGGAGATGTTGTTTCCTTTTAGACTATCTATATGGTCTGTCTCATATAAGTTGGCAAGATTCTGACAGTCAGTGAGTGGCAACTTAACGTATACGAAACCAACAAAGTGCCATTTACAAAATCCTGTATCAGCTGATGCACGAACGAACAAAAGTTAATATTATGGTGGCTATTCTGAGTGAGCTGTGGAGGCACAACAGACAAGCAGAAAATATGCGATAAGAAAGAGTTCCTATATTAATTAATACATTTTGTTTTACGTGGGCACAAAACAGTGGTTGTTAGTGTACAAATTAAACTTTGTGACAAAGTAGGAATGTATAGGTGTTCAAAATGAAATGCACAATAAAACGATCCGTATCCAAATGTAAAGCAACTTCAAAACCATTTTTACGTCTTATCCTGACTCTCCAACCATCTCCTGCTATCTTTTGAGGTACAGGCGCCGCTCGTAACTATCCCTACTACGCCATCTGTTACAACACGCCCTTCCACGCTATCGGTTATCCAGATCCCGAACTACAACCAGAAACAGATTATAGTTTTGTTGTTTAAAATAACATATTTATGAACATATACAAATGGTTTTATTTTCCCACGAGCTCTGTATATTTTTTAAAATACCGTATTTCCATGTACAGCGATTTTGTTTACTGGTGATTTCCTTTGGGCCGGTAATCGTTATGTCTTATCCCATTACATGCTATGTTTTCTTATGCCGCCCGCTTTGCAAAGTCGTTGGTAAATGAAAGTGTGTTGTCAAGCAAGTCCCCAAAATTATTTTTATTTCAATTCTTAACGTATTAAATGCAATATCCAGTGTGTGATAAGAACTACAATTACCGCCTCGTAAATGTTAACCCAAATTTGCTGTCGCGGACAAATTAAAAAAGAGATATCAAATATTTAATATTTGGCAAGGTTTTATATTTTTACTTTTATAACCTATAAATTTTTTTAGACAAATGTCAGTCCATAAATACCTTTAAATTTGTTTAGCATTACAGTACAATGGCAGTGGATTAACTGACAGCGTGTTGATAAAATATATAGCCTCCACTTGACGCACCAGCTGATGGTGAAAGGATACATAAACAAAAAGTAAACATTGGTGCTACTTTCGTCGAACTGTCAAAATCTCGCCAACTTACATGAGACAGACCATACAACGATACCTTATACAAGTCCCGTTCCCATTTGAAATTTCAACTCTCGCACTCCTGCACCCGTACCCTTACTTCTGGTATGTTCTGGGGAACGGATTTACTACCAATCGATGCTTCAAATAGGGTATAGTTTTCATGAACCCCTGTGTCATGTTGTTTCCGAGAAAAGGGGGTGATATAAGTGGTGTGAATCATCCTGCGTGTGTGCCGTGTGCATGCATGTGTGTGTGCATGCATGCATCCATGTGTGTGCATGTGCATGCAGACCTGCATTATGAAATACAGTTTTTTAAGCTTTTAGAAGTATCAATGTTGTCTTAGTCTAATGGAATCAGTATAAAATACAATGAAACACCTTTCTTGTACTTTTCAGGGGACTATAAAAGGTGTTGGAAAATACAGGAAAGTGTAAAATCAGTGGACATAAAAAAGTGGTTCTACTGTAGGTTAAATGTTTAAATTTATGGAGTTTTTGGAGCAGGTATAATGCCTCATCATCAGTGAATATTTTTTTTAGGTTGGGATTGTAGTAGTAGTTCCATTTGGTGAACACGTCTGAATGTCTGGATAGTAAACACTATTGAAAGAGGAGAGAAAAGTATTTTAGGAGGATCAAATGACAAAAGACTGCTGGCATCAGAATACAGTAGTAATAAATTCAAAAAATGAAGAGCAGAGTCTAGGTGGGGTAATATATTGAGATGTATATGCTGTGTGTCAAATAGAAGCGGACTAGAAAAACATTTCTAATAATTATTGAATTGGAGAACATGCTTGTGAAAGAAATCTTATTGCTACATTTTGTAGTGGTTTCTACTATTTTAATCAGAAATTCTGCATGAATCACTACGTAAATTTCTTTAATTAAATGTATTGGTAAAAATATGAAAAAAGTATAAGTGAATTCAGTTTGTTTGAGAGAGTACATATTTTCAACCATTTATGTTGAATATTAAAATGTAATGTTATATGGTGTATAGTTATGCTTCAGTGGGATACCTACAAATTCTAATTTATTGATATTCAATTTAAAGTTTTTTATTGTTTATTTAAAAAAATATTCACTACTCAAAAACCCCTTTTGCCTACCCTATAAAAGCACATACATATTTCTGTACTATTGCAGACTATAGAATAAGTTTTTCCATCACACGCAATTAGTCTTCAGAAACTTTCCCTTTGGCAACATTTGCAAAAAGAATGTTTTTCTTTATACTGTATTTCATTTGAATTTATTTCATGCTATCAGCAATATTGTAAAAAAGTAGTTCAAAAATATTGTGGAACTGAAGTTTCAACAGATTAGAAGTGGTACAGGTAGCATTAATGTTTTCAAAGGTGTTAGTCCTGTTTAGAATGGTTGTCAGTACCAGGTCACATTTACCTGAACTCGGTATTCCTTTTAGAATATACCAAGGAACCAAATGCATAAATTTTTTCAGCTTGAAATTTTGATCTTTAAATTTTTAATTAAATTTGTTTGATAATTTGTGAATTTTGTCTGCATATAAACTTCCAATGCTGCTGTATTACAGCATCTACAATGTGTAATTTACTTCTATCTCTCCCCCCACAGTACCACTAGCACACTCTAGTTAGAACAGTTTTAACTACCGAGCCCTGCTTCATTCCAAGTCGTCCATTAGGCAGAAAGAGTTTGAAAATGGTGAAAGTTGGCAACAAAAAATATACGATTTTTTCCTATTGTTACCTTGGTCACTTCACACCAGTATCATAAACTTCAGTAGGTTTTGATAAAGCTACAGTATTATTAATTTGAAAGCATTCACACATTCAGTTGTGAACAACAGTTGTTTATTTATCTTTTTTTTTTTACCTTGTTCCTTTTATTATTCCACCAAACTGCTCTAAGTTTCTAAAAGGGAAAAATTGGTTCCCATATCTGTCTTCTGCTGATGGGTTTAGCATCACACAGTTGCACAGCTAACAGCAATGTTAACAAGGTAGTTGTTCCACCTCTGTAGTTCATGCTTGGAATGCAGACACACTATGATATAGATTTTCGAAGAGAGGGATGCCTTTAAACCACATTATATTTTTCACGGCTCAACATTCACAAGTACTTGTGGTTATTGTACATTTATTGAGCTAGTTATTGTAAAAAATTTTAACTGAGCATCTTTTCTTTGGAGATCAGTCAAGGAAGCAGAAGTGACCATCTGACCAGGTACCATAGTTTCAAACCAAAACTTGTTCAGAGGTTACCCAAGTTGTTTTGCATCTGAGCTCAGATTTTTATGACTTTGTTATTTATCACTGTATTACAAATAAATGCTGAAAACTGGTATAAAATCTAGAAAATAAGTTGAATTTTAAAGTATCTGTTTCAAAATGCATTTCTTATTTAGTGAATCACAAAATTTATCACTATTCACAAAATATTTAAAATTTTGAAAGGCATAAGCAAAATATTTTGGAGATTAAGTTCCATTTTGTGTTTGTACATGTATGTGCAGAACTATCAAACAAGTATAATAACTATTTAAAGCATATAAGAATTTTTTTTAGCAGGGAAACATCCCAGCTTAATTTAATTTGACATGTTTGCCTGAGGGCAGCATCATTTGACTAGGTTACGCAGTGTATTACTGCTTAAGTATCTCCCAAAATAAGGTTGTGAATCTGACTTTTTCACCAATTGAGTTCCGTACGGAAAAAGTTTGCTAAATAGCATTTTGAAAGATTGGGTATGTGAGCACTAAAATGCAGTTATACTTCCTGATGAATGGCAACACACTGAATAGGTGATTCATGTGTGATGGTCAGCCTAAAGTACTCTGTAGATTGTTACCTTTTTAGTTATAGCTTATGTAAGTTTTGTCTTCAGTACCTATTATGTGCTCTGTGTGGATATAGTAGTTTCTTGTAAGAGTTATCAGCTCAAGAAACTAGACTGATGCAATGTATTGTATGTAGAAAATTGTTCTGTTATAATACATCTAATTTTTTTAATTGATTATTAATTTTTATTAGATGTAGTACGTAAATAGAAATATATGGGATGTTAACCATCTTCTAGTCATTCTTTTTTTTCTGTTACACAACTTACAGAAAATTTTTTAACACTCGCAAGTGTTGGGTCATCTTCAGTGAATTTGTAACGGTAAAAAAATTTCCGAGCCAGCTTAATGCACTTCAGTTTAAAATGTGTTATGTGTTGTGTTAGGAGTCTTTGTTTAACAGGGTATTTTTTTTTTCGCTTCGAAACCAGTATCATTAATATAAGTTATACAGCGGAGGAGGAGATTGTATGACCTTCATCCTCGTTTATAATAAACTTATTCTGATTTGAACTGTTGTGATACATTTGTGTATGTGTATGCAAGGAATAGTAACTGGACTGGACAATTACATTTCAGTTATCGGTGCTTTCATGAGTGTTGTTAGAATAAATTGGAAAAATATCCGTTGGAAATTTGTGAGTGGCTACAACATTGGTTTATTATTTGTTTAAATCACAGAGCTGTTTATAGAAAATTTCCTGTTATCTTTTAGTGCAGTTACAAGAAGCAGATATATTAATATTACAATAGTCTGAAAAATGTTAATTTAAAGTATTTTTAAAAATCTTTGTTTTTTTTCTGGTGATGCTGTATAACTCATAAAATGTCTTCCATCAGTGAATTTATTGGCTATTTATTACAGCTAATTGCAGTGTATCTAAAAAAAAAAAAGTAAAATATAATTTGAATATTTTAGTTTTGGCTGATGTATACTACTCAAGAAAACAAGTGGTTATGTTTTTCTAAGACAGCATGATTTTTATAGTCAAAACTTTTTGTAATGTGACTACTGTTATTGATTTTGTTGTTTTAAAGTAAATTTCAAAGTCTCCTTATGAATGTTATTTATTAAAAAAATTGGTTCATTTCAGCTAAAAAGAAAGGTAATCAACCTGTTTACTGGATTACATTAAGTTGCTGCTAATAGCATACAGCTAGTGTTGTAAACTTATGCAGTTTGTGTGAAAGTCATATTACAGTAAAACTCTTAAAGTTTTTGCCTTGTAAGAAGTTTTCTTATGTAATACTGTAACACTTAGGATTATAGTGCAGCATTTTGTGGCTGATAAACATGCTTTTTTATAAAAGTTTATAGTGGATTTTGTTGTTATTAATATGTACAATTTTGTAGAGTGCAGTTTTGTGCAGGTTTTTTGTCTCCAGTCTGTTAATCAATACATTGTCAGTTAATGTTTAACAACTTTGCGCTGTCCTGAGTGATTTTTGTTATTGCTTTTTTAATAAATGTGATGTGAAATTGGAATGATTTAAGACATTTTCAGCATGTGGAAACCTTATAATCATAATTTGATGCATTGTCGATAGTGCTCCTTTTTTAAATGTGAAATAAATTTGTCTGCACAAGAGACTTTAGTTTGCAGAGTGAATAAAAGATAATAAAATTGTGATCTTTCAAAAATATTGTCGGAGATCATAAATTTCCTACTTGCACTTTATTTATGAATAATTTGATGATGTGTGTCAATTGTGATACTTGCATCGTAATAAAGAATTTTTTTTTGCTTGTAAAGATAATGCAACACCAATTCTGTGATAATACTAGTTCTACCATCAGCTATGTGCTGTAATATGAGTTTTGAATAAATTTTAGTTGAAATTCATGAACTGGATACTTTTATTGTGAAACATTTTTTGTTTCCTTTTATGATTAAAATAAAAAGAAATATATATTCCTTGTTTTTTTGATGAATCTGACAAGACACTATCTTTTTCCTAACCCCAAAAATATGCAATAATATGTTTTAGATGTTACCTGACTTCAGCCACCAGTGGTGAAGTTCATATTCACATCTGTGCAAACTAGTTAGTTTTTAATGCTATCTAGTTGCTTCCTCACAAACCAATGGGAAGCTTATACTGCAGATGTAAACCATTGTGTTACAATTAGTGCTTTAATTTGTGGTATATTATAAACAATTAAAAAATATAAACAATATAGGTAATTAGCATATTGCAAACAGTTAGTTACACTAGTTTTGTTATTGTTGTTATCAATGTAACAAAGTGCTACATCAACTTACAATGTTTTGTGTGTGTGTGCGTGCATGTGTACACGCGTGTGTATGTGTATCTCATTGGTATTTTTGAATTATTGTAAATTTCTTCATACACACAAAAAATTTAAAGAAAATATTTAACAAAATTAAATTTGATTTAAATTATTATCATAAAAAAATGTAAAGTGAATATTTTGTTTTTCCTGAAATATCTTTGGTTTTCTTCTGTTTCCACAAAATATATTTTGATGGTTACAAAGTATTTTGAAACATGTTCCCTTTCCTGTGAAACAAGTGTTGTTTTCAGTGGTGCGTCTGGACTTGACAGCAAACCATTTTCGACCAGGCAAGAAGAACTATGAGAGAGTACGCTGGTGTTTCACGCACACAAAGCTCATATTTGATTTGCTTTTCACTTGGAAGCCCTCTGGTATGACTTCAAAATATCACAAAATTTTATTCATGCTAATTGCTTATATAGTTTATTTGCGTGGTGCCCATTTCCTGTTAATAAAGTTGATTGTAACTTTCTTTACAGAAGAAGGCATATGCCCTTCGTCAGTTGCAGCTTACTTCGCTTCTCATGGCTACAAAGTTTCATTATGCCAACCCCATTTTCGGAAGCGTCTTGATTATAATGTTAAAGTTCCAATTATAGATAAAGAAAAAGGGTGTGAATCCCCAGCATTATTGGAGTGGGTTGGTGCTTACAGCATTGGAGCAGATCTGTAAGTATAGCTATTTAAAGTATCATAGTTTGTGGATTGTGGTAATTGCGCAAAACTCTACCTCAACTTAAAATGCATACAGTAGTCAGGCTGACATGTTTAAATTATTATTGAATGTGACAAGTTTAACTCCATTGTATTTAACAATTATTTCCTTTATACCAAGATTTTATGTAGTTAATATGCTATGAGAAACTACTTTTATGTAATTATTGCACTGTTTTTAATTCACATTTCATTATACTGTATGGATTGAGAAGTTTTTAGTTTTGAGAGGTGTGCATACATAACCTACACAATATTGGAGAAAAAGTTGCAAAAAAAGCAAGATATATATTCTACAGTATAATTAAAACATGTTAAAGGTCATTGTATCAAAACAAAAGACCAAAACACAAAAAAAACATAAGTGCCAGCTGAACAGAGATTATATCAGTTCCATTATTAAAATATTTCATTAAAATTCTTGCATGTTTATTTCAAGGAATAACAGGAATTATTTTAGGTCAGCTTTACTTCACTTCTTAAAAAAACTATGCCTATAAAATAGCAATTCAAAATATGTACATATGTTAAAAGTAAATTAATCCAGTTGTACAGTTAACCTCATAAACAGTTTCTACACAGGATAGTTGCAAAATTGTGTGCCACATTTTTACCTAAATTTTCATTTGAATATTATCATCATCATCGTCAAGCTTACTGTGCCATATCTACATCCATACAGAACAAGAATCTATCACAGAGTGAAAAACACATATATAGGACAATAACAATCACGAGTTACAAAATACGACAAAAAGCATTGGAAAGCATGTATAACCACAGCCAGCAGAATATATTTTTAATAGAGGAACAGCTCATGCCAGGAAATGCCAAGGATGGTTATAAGTCCCTTGACACATCCACCCCACAGTACAGCCATTGGACAACTTTTCTTCAACTGCTGGCTCAAAACGACACGAGTTTGAAATATATTTAGTCAAATTTAACAATACCCTGCGATATTTCTGTAGGCTTTTGGAATTAATATCAGTCATGTACGGATGGCATGGTGACAGGGGATACGACAAAGAACACCCAATTTTTGAAGTTGCATTTCATTTTGAACACCTCTACATTACTACTTTAGCATGAAGTTTAATTTGTATCACTAATAACAACAGCTGTTGTGTGACCACGTAAAATAAAATGTATTAATTAATCTAGGAACTCTTTCTTACCCGAATATTTTCTGCTTGTCTGATGTGTCGGCACTGGAGTCAAAATAGCCCTCTTAATATTAATTTTCATTCGTTCATGCAACAGCTGATACAGGATTTTGTAAATGGCACATTGTTTTTTCCCGTATGCATTATGTTGCCACTCACTGACTTGAGATCTTGCCAAGTTATATGAGACAGAGAGTAGTGATGTAGGGTTCAAGCAAAGAGCATAGGATGTGTGTCATACATGGAAGAGCCAAAAAAACTGGTACACCTGCCTAATATCGTGTAGGGTCCCCCCGAGCACGCAGAAGTGCTGCAAGACGATGTGGCATGGACTCGACTAATGTCTGAAGATATGCAGGAGGCAATTCACACCATGAATCTGGCAGGGCAGTCCACAAATTCAATCTGCGCCAATTTGAGAAATGGTTGCACGTCTGTCACGTTTAATGATTCTCGTCAGTTGTCTTTTGTCCCGTTCTTTTACAATGTTTTTCCTGCCGCAGCAATGTCGAAGATCTGATGTTTTACCAAATTCCCGATATTCACGGCACACTTGTGAAATGGTCGTACGCGAACATCCAAATGTTATCGCTACCTCGGAGATGCTATGTCCAATCTCTCGTGTGCTGACTATAACACCACGTTCAAACTCACGTAAATATTGATAACCTGCCATTGTAGCAGCAGTAACCGTTCTAGCTGCCGACCACATCGTGTTACTCTGATTGGTTCCATACCTCTGTTATTTGCATACGTATGCCTATACCAGTTTTTTTGGCTCTTCANACTCTGATTGGTTCCATACCTCTGTTATTTGCATACGTATGCCTATACCAGTTTTTTTGGCTCTTCAGTGTATAAGTATAAAAACAGTTTTTGTTTATTCTGAAAATTAAATTTACAGTTATAGGAGTAATGCAGATACGATAAGGACCAACTGGCAGTTTATATAAAGTTACAGTTATGAAAAATATAGCAAAATATTAAACAAAAATTTTGTGGGGAAAATTATTTCTGCCCTACTTCAAAATGGTAGGAGAATTCTTTAACTAGTCATGGTCTATTTCATGTAAGAATTCCTTTTTTTGACAGCCAGTGTGTGGCAACATGTCAGAAATGAAATTAACATCATCACATATACAAAATCCTCTATCAGCTGATGCGTAAACATTTGAAAGAGAATTTCATATTGGCTATTCTGACAGCCCTGCCTTCGCACAACAGACATAGGAGAAATATGCGGGCAGGAAAGAGTTCTTAGACAAATTGTGAAGTACTAAAAATTTTGATCTGTTATAAAAAACTATTGTTAACATTTCCCCAAAGAATTATTATGTGATGTCTAATTACTTAAAATGTTTAATAGTGTATTGAAAATGCTAATTAATTCAGTTGTGGGGAACAGAGGACACTCATTGTCAGAGTATTGCACGAGACACCTTGGTAATGCTGTAATTTGATTTGTGTGGCTAAAGTCTGAAAATAAATGTTGCATTTTGGACAATTTCCATACCCACTANGTAATGCTGTAATTTGATTTGTGTGGCTAAAGTCTGAAAATAAATGTTGCATTTTGGACAATTTCCATACCCACTCCTTAAATAGTTTAACTGGAGCTATATCAGTGAAAATTAGAAGCCAGTGGCAGCAGACTGATTATTACAGTGTCTCAATTTTACTGATTTACAAATTTGCCTTGTAGCATTGTAAATGTTGGATGTTTATTGACACAGAGACTCCGGTTCCCCTGATGACTTTGTGAATACATACCAGCCACCTGAAGAAAACAAACNGTAATGCTGTAATTTGATTTGTGTGGCTAAAGTCTGAAAATAAATGTTGCATTTTGGACAATTTCCATACCCACTAAACCTTAAATAGTTTAACTGGAGCTATATCAGTGAAAATTAGAAGCCAGTGGCAGCAGACTGATTATTACAGTGTCTCAATTTTACTGATTTACAAATTTGCCTTGTAGCATTGTAAATGTTTGATGTTTATTGACACAGAGACTCCGGTTCCCCTGATGACTTTGTGAATACATACCAGCCACCTGAAGAAAACAAACTGCTTGGTCAAGTGCTTTATTTGCAGTGGACTGGCTTCTTCATTTGCTCTGACATTCAGAGGCTGTTGACTGCGCTTAGGTACGTATGTACATGTGCTGAGTTTGTCACTTCATGAGTGTGTTGTCACATTGTTGGGTAGACTGAGATACAATAATCTCTTCACATCATCATGTGTTTGTTGCTTGAAATTTTTTTATGCAGCATGAGAAAAATGCATTAGAACTGTGATTTTACACAGAGAAAGTTGGATGCCCCGTTGTCAAATGTTTAATTTCATTGCCCTTGTTACTGATAATTATTTACATGCAAAATACTGTGAAATGTTTTTGATAATCGGTATTATTTAATTTTGTTTACTTGGGATAGCTATTATACTAGTCAACCCAGCAAAAACTGTTGTCTTTAAAATACTCTAAAATAATTAGTAAGTTTTTGTTTGTTTGCAGTTGAGTGTGAACATTCCTGATTGCTTGAGCATATTGTTATGAAATACGAGTGGCATGATTTAATAATGCTTTGTCCATCAGTTTAATCTTTTTTAATAGTTAATCAAGATGATTATGAAAAATTTAATGAGTTGTCAAGGTTTCATCACTTGTTTGTTGGTGGTTGTCTTGACATTAGCTTGATTGGCTTATGGCTACCCTAATTTTTGAATGATGAGTGTTAAATGTTGCAGACAATTTCTGCACCTACTGGAAATATAAAATGTGTTGATATTTAGGTTATTGTAACTTGATGTGATTTTGCGAAATGCCTTTTATGTTATGTTTTAGACACTTAAATCACTCTTATTGTGTAATATCTAAATTTGAGCATTAACTAGAGATGCTCTTATATTAATACTTCTGGTTTCTTGGCCCCTTCCCTTCGTCCTCATTCATGTCAGTAGAGATGGGCATCTTTGATAGGTAGGATTTTAACTTTGCTGGATTTTGGAAGAATGCTCTCCATTGCTGATTGGCTACGTCCAGTGGCATCCAAAGCCAGTATGGCTGAGAGATGTCTTTAGATTTGATGGGTGACGTAGGCGTTCCAGTTAATCACTCTCTGGCAGGTTTTAACTGTAGCCATCAGTTTAGCCTCCAAGATGTATGTAGTCTTCCTTTTTACCTCCATTCCTGGAGAAGCTGATAGTGAAGAGAGGTGTCGGCTGTAAGGATTTTAAAACAGAAATGCAAATCTAAGCTTATTATTTTGTAGTGAATATTTCAAGAGACGGGGTGTTGCTATTGATTTTGATGATAGTTGGGTAGCTGGTACTGACAATGAAGATAGAATTTCTCAAATAGATAACCATTTTGAAATATGAACATGTTCTTAATTTTCTGTTGTGAAAGTACTAGTTAAAAAAAAATGGCCATCTTTTCTGTGTCAAGGAAGTTAGTTTGCTTCTTCACCACCCATTTTATGGATTATTAGGGGGGGGGGGCGGTCCTTAGTTTGAATTGCTGAATGAGGGTTTACAAACTGCCTCACTACTAGAACTGTTTTGTCGCCATCACTTGTGGGTCTTAGGTTTCCACACAGGGAAGAGGGAAGCAATCAGTGATGCACAGAGGCATTGGGAAGGCATTTGGCATCAGAAATGGTGTTACAGTGGGTGCCACCTAGCAAGTCTGAGACACTTTTCTCAGAGTGACTGATTCACATCCCATAGTGGTAGTGAAAGTGTGCATGGTAATAGAGGACCTAACTCACTAACTAGAGTGTTGCTGTTTGGCCACAAAATACAACTTTCCCCTCGTGTAGTTTGTACTGTGTAGCCTAGGCAATTGGGCAATTGTTAAATAGCAAACATACACAACATTGTCCCAGTTCACGTAGTTTTATTACAACCCCCAAAAGGTACAGTGAAAATCAGTTGAAAAGTACATGGCCAAACCAAGAGCACATAGCACCAAAACATAGCTCAAACAAGTTTTTGCAGAAATTATGTTGGTCTGGAGAGAAAACAAAGTGGAAGCAGGCAAATTGTATAAAACTGTGTCTTGAGTTCTGCTATGCTAAGAAAATGGTAAATGTGTTTTACAGTTTTGTACTGTGAAGGATATTCCTTTAATACGTCTCTATTGCTCCAGTGTCAGGTGGGTGATTAAGAATCCTAAATAGCCTCAAGTCAGCCAGTTCCATAAATCTGAAATTTAACTCCCGCTGAAGTGGGTGGAAGGATTGGAGATAAAAAGTAATTATATTTGAGTAATCTAAATATTTAACAGAATTACATAATCATTTTGAAGATGATAGATTAGAGACTCCTGCAGTGCACAGTGGGTTAATTCTACACTGCAATCTACAAGAAACTGCCGTAACATGGTGGCCATGCATAGGTTTCTCCTTTTGCTTGCCTGTGAAAACATACACCACCAACCCTGACTGTTAATTATATTTCAGTTAAGACATAGTAAAATTCCTTTTCTTATGTGTGTGGAGAATTGACTGAAATGTGAAAATACAAACTACTTTGTTTGGAGCAGGCACTGCCACTGTGATAATTTTCTGTTTTTGCTCACAAGTGTTACTCTTTTTTTAATAATTGTAGGAAACTCGTCGCAGCAACTATTCTAATTTTAAATTCAGATTTCTTGTAGCAACTTCTGCCCGTGGTAGTGTCAGTGCTTCGTTTTTTCCAAATGAATGTTAAAATAATAACACCTGCAGAAGACACTAATCATGCAGTGACAATTAGCTCGTCCTTCCAGAATGCTACATAGGCTAAATTTATATTCTGGATTTCCACCACATAGATATAAGTAGTAGTTGATTTGATTCCTGAGGTAGCTACCATCTTCTTCTGGCAGCTGGGCCACATCCTAAAGCACTTACTTGTGTACAGTGTAGGGTGGAGAGGCATTTCACAAGAGCACCTCATACAATGGAATTGGGCTTAGATGGTAAGGTCTAGCCATCAGTGTCTAGCCATTCAGTCTGCCACAATGCTACTATCACTCATTAACATTTGCGAAATTATTCTTCCAAAAGGTTTTTTTGATTCTGAATTTCTCACTAAATAATTACCAAGCAAAGACTTTAATTTTTAACGTTATTAAGTAAATAAGTTAAGGAACATGTGCATGTAGAAAAGTGATTAGGTTTTTATTATTTTCAATGTTATTATAATGATTTTAATTTTTAAACATTATGTGATATACTGATCTTATTTGAACTTTTGAAATAATAGTGTCGTGGCCAAAATAAAAATCTACCCATAAAACCAGTAAAACAAAAATTGTAGCTTTAACAACATACCACAAAGTTGAAAGCATTTATAATACCCTTCACATGTATGAATATGTTTTTAATAATGTCGGTACAAGTACTGTTATAAATGTTTTGGATGATGCTTTTCCTTAGGTTATCATGTATCTAAATTTTAAGAGTAAATTTATATTTTTTGCATATGTTGAATATATTATATTTTTTTTATGTTAAGGAGCTTCTTGTCTGTACGAGATGATGTGCCGTGGGTCAGCATGTATGTGCAAGGCTTCTGTGATACTCCAGTCAGCTGGGGCTTGAAGGAGCACCAGTATTACACCAGTGGAGAAAATGACTATGTTATCTTTCTGCAGCCAAATGAACATTTCTTATCTTTCACTATTCTTGCTTCCAACAAGCGACCTTCCAGGAAACTGTCTTCCAAGAGAGGCAAATGAAATTTTAACATAACATCTTTTGTACTTGTGGCAGTATCTTTATTTTTTTGTGAATTACAGCTCATAATTCATACTAGTGCTTATATCACCACTTTGCAAATATGTCTAAAGAATTATGAATTTTTTGTATTGCTGCACTGCATTTACTGTATTTAAATTTTTCCTACTAACTATTTTTAAGGGAAGTTAGTTAGTTTGTAAGCCATGACATGCCATTTTTCCATTTTTGAAGTACTGTTTCAAAACAATAAAGTTGTGATGATAAAATTTAAGCTCATTTTCCAAGTTATTATTTATTATGCTGTTTTAGCTAAAGTTTTATTTAATAAACAAAGGGTGTTATCAAAATTTCATTGAATCAGCAATTTGTATTGCTAACCTGTGAGGTATGAGTTATGGAGCTTATATTGCATCTGCATTCGTGATTTTTAGCCTACTTTCCAGAGGTTTACGAGATAACTTTCATGTGTGTGTGGGCACGCGCACATGCGTTGGTGCGTGCATGTGGGTGCGTGCATACATGGATGTGTGTGTCCCAAAACCTTTTGAACGCATGAACAGATTTGCATTAAACTCAGTATACATATATTACTTAGTAAGAACATCAGACTTTTATAGTGTAATCCTGACCCTTGGACCGCCCAGCCTAATGCTCTGGAGTGACCTTGGTATTTCTTTATCTGCGTGCATTCACCCCTGTAGGCCGTCTCTGCCTGCTGCAGGCCAGCATGTCGTGAACTCCGTGCGGCAGGTGCTGGTGGTTGGTGGCGTGCCGCTACAGTAATTTTTAACCATTATGAGCACTTACTTTCAAAATGGAGGCAATATTAAAATTTACGGTTCTGTGTCAAATATCAGGAACCATTAAACTGATTTAAACCAAATTTTGTATGAAGATAGTGCATCAGGTAAGCATTGAATTTAGAGATTATTATTGTTTGTCAGCCATTTTGGAATATAGCACTGCATAAAAAATACAGCTTTAACATTATATCTTGAAAACTACTAGACTGATTCTCCCCAAATTTGGCACATAAGTAATACTGTGATATGCCATGTGATTATAATATAATTAAAACCTATAAGGCATGTATTTTCAAAATGATGGCCATATCAATATTTTAGGTTAATTTTATGTGGCCACCATACCGTTTAGCCAATTTCTACTAAATTTTGTATGCTGAAAGTATCTATTAAGAGCATCGTATATGCCAACAAATAGCATTTATGTCTGCTGTTTTGCAAGATCGCACAACATGAAGAAATAAAGTTTTTATTTCATATCTCGGGGAATCATTCTACAGATTCTTACCAAATTTGGCAAACAAGTAGTAGTACTATGCTAGGTCATATAGTGTTTTTACGTTTTAAATAGCTTCTACATTTATTTTCAAAATAATGGCCCTGTAAATTTTTCTAGTTAGTAAACCCTATCATTCTAAATTATTAGACTGTTTATATCCAAAATTGATGCTCTGAATGCTACCTGCATTATGCAGTTGGCTACACACTATCTTATGATTCCAGGTTTTCTGGGTTTGAGTCTCAAGTAAGGCACACTTTTATTTGTAATTGTCTCACTACTGTTGCATATGTTTCTGGTTTGATCTCTAATGACATTGCTGCCAATGAGACTTTAAGACATACTTACCTTCCAAGTTTTAAACCTTTATTTGTAGTTATATCACTAACTTCTTGTTTAAGTTGAATCATATATTTCACATTGAAATACATACTGTATATATATAAAATATACCTTCAAGATCTAAACAGACTGTGGACAACAATTGCACAGCCTTCACCAATCTCCAAAATAAATCAGTGCAACAAGCATAGTGTCTGTTCCAGGTATCGAAGACTACAGAGCACAGATTGTTATGCAATCATTGAAATTGCATGCATACAAGGTTCAAATTATGCACCATTTTAATCTCGAGCCTGAACAATTTATGACTTTTCTGGCCCCCAAATACACACATTGTACATATTAACTGCACTGCACAAAACCGTGGCTTTACCAAAAAATTGTGTTTGTTGCAAGAAATGTCTATTTTCTGCAATATTGTTAAAATGGTGCTGTAAATCGACATCTTTCTGCTGCTTTGCATACATAGTTCTGAAATATTGCTGCACTTGGGTGACTTTTTTCGTCTCACCCAGTCACACTGTCTCTTTTCCTGCATTTGCGCTATTTTACTGACTCAGCAATGACCACTTGCCTATTGGCAGAATTGTGATCTGAAACACAATCATGCTATTGTGACAAGTTAAAAAAATCACCTGCAGTAAAATTTTATGGTTTTATGTATTTCTGAACCAAATCTGGTTTCTGTAGCAATCTTCATTACAAAGTTATAATTATTTAGAAACAGGGTAATCCTTTTGGGACATCCGGTATTATTACAGTTGTGTTATTTAAGGTTTAGAGTGCAATGAATTTTTTTTTCAATTTGTCAGTGTTATATACTGTACACACTTTTATTAGAATCAAAATGTATATTTTGTGGACTTATAAACAAAACTCAGCACCAGCATTTTCATTTCCATGGTTTCTATTGTATCAAGAACAAGGTCATTTTCTACAGTGTTGTTTGAATCTTCAGTTGATGTAAAATTTAGGCAAAAAAAAACTATGGCAGTTTCCACAATTAGTGTAATACCAGAGATGGGTATTGTGGCAACCATATTCCACACAATTGCAAGATACCTATTGTTTATAGAATATCAGGAACAAGTAACTTGCTGTTTTCAATCCTTTGTCCCCAATCATGAACCAATAACCATAAAAGTTTTCATTTATGCACCTGGTGATACACCTTGGGTTACACCTTAACTGCACCTTTTTTTTTGGCTGTAATAGCAAACTGAAATAAAATGCAGACACACTGCAATAGGTTCCAAAAAACATTTTTCTGTAGCTCTTAGCAATATCAATTAAAAATAATTCTCGAATTCTGGTTTGCATTTAAAATTCAATTATTCCCATTGCATATCAATTAATGAACTTCTATTATCCTGCATGTACTTATATATTTGGAAGAAAAATAGTGTAGTGTGAGTTCTGATAATTTTCAGTTCTACTACATCTTCAATGTGTAAATGAGTATTGAATTTGATGGCAGAGTATGAAAATGTTCTTATCAGTGCTGACATCTGACACGTACATACTGTTCCAAATATGTTTTCCAGCTTCTCACAAACCAGTCATTTTTTAGAATGGTACCGGGTTTTATGACTACACTGCCAGTTTGTCTGATCCCAACAAAATAAAGGATGAATATTGTAATGTGTAATGGGCGAAAGTGTGTTGCAAGGTAGTTTTTTTTTTTAGAATAGAATAGTAGTAAGTTTGCAAAATGAAATCAGTTATATTACCAGACATTGAATAGAAAAATATGGTTTTTGTAAAGGTAAAACCATCGTACTTCCATAGAGTTTATGAGATTAATGTGGGGTAGATAAGTTTAGTTTTACTAAGAAGACAAACAAATATGTTTGTCGGGA
>NQII01001299.1:27992-49446 GCA_002778355.1 Clitarchus hookeri
GGGGGGGGGTTGGAACTGGCTACATCAATAGCACGGGGCTTGTTTCAACTGCCGGTTGTCACTGCTTTTAGTGTTAATGTGAATCAGTCACAGGCAGAGACAGAAGAAAACCAGGCAAAAATTATATACAACTTTACATTTCTTCACAGCATAAGCCTACCAAATAGACAGTGGCGCTACATGCAATGTCATGAGCATTCAAGGCCTTCCGAGTGTTACAGGTGAATCAAATCCACAACTGGACAATTCCACCACAGTTAGCAGAGGCAACAGGATGTAATGCAACATTACAGGAGTTAATAAAACTAAAACAAATAGGATGGCCATCTGAGAAGTGACATTTCCCCAGTTGTACGACAGTTTGCCCACTGTAAGGATGAGTTGAGGTACCATAAAGGAGTAATATATAGAGCAATGCGTGTAGTCATACAAGCAGAGAAATGCAAGGATATGTTATGCAAATTACACACTAGCCATGTGGGAATAGAAGTAACATGAAGGTGGGCCCCATTTGAAACAGGATATACACCACACAGAGACCTGCATGCCATGGCAGAAAGTTGGAATGGATTTGTTTGAGCTTGAGAGATGACAGTACTTGATTGTGGTGGATTGTTACTCCGATTTCTAAGAGTTGGACTAAGCCACGGACCACCAAGCACTCAAAATAATTGAGAAACTCAACACATTTCAGCTGATATGGAATTCCAGAAGTCGTAGTAACAGACAACAGGCCACCATTTGCGAGTAAGGAGTTTGCTAATTTTGCAACAACTTGGAATTTCAAACACCTCACATCAGCTCCACTTCACCCACAAGGCAATGGCAAGGTAGAATAAACCACAGTAATGCTAGCCAAGACGATGCCAAAGAAATGCATACTAGCCAAGACAGAGAGTTATCCTTGAATGGCGCANAGACTAGCCAAGACAGAGAGTTATCCTTGAATGGCGCAACACACCCACACAAGGCATGGAATCTAGTCCAGCTCAACAATGCATGGCCAGGTGTCTAAGAATGCTCCCCCTCATGTATAAAAAACAGCTAAAGCAGAAAATACCTATGGCAGTACCAGCCAAGCTCGTCGCCAAGAAGGATGCATACAAAAGAGTTTATGAAAAAAAAAACAAAGGTGCTCCCAAGCTTAAATCCTGGACAAACGGTTATGGTGCAAGTTATAGAAGGAGCCAAGAAATCATTGAATATCAAACACATCATATGGCATGCAGATCGAGGATCGTACTTGCAGAAGACATCGCACAATGGTCAGACCAGCAACAGTAGTTCCTTCAATGACTCCAGAGGCCTGCGAATCAGCAACAACAACAACAACAACGAAGCGCGAGGGAGCATCACTGGCTGTGACAGAGCGGCAACCATCGCCACTCCACACAGCACAGGAAGGCTGCAACTCCAGCTTCCACTCCAGTACAACCAGTAGTAGCAGATGCAGACTCAGATTCAGTCTCCCTACGGGACAGGTGGCAAGGTTGGGACATCCAACAGGAGCCCACAGGGCAGTGTTCTCGAGTGCTTCGCAATAGAGACACCATAAGAAAACAAGGCAGTGCTAATATACTCAAACAACATCTACGTTTACAATGGAAGAACTCGACCAAGTAAACAAAGGTATGAAACTAAGGAAGGCTTCAGGAAATGATTATATAACAACAGAAATTATTAAAAGAGTTTACCTTAGAATATGACAAGATTTGCTGAACATAATCAATGATGGAATGAAACGAGGATGATTCCCATGAATATGGGGGGGGAAAAGGCTTTCTAAGAGTACTATACAATGGTGGAGAAAAAGATCCTACAAGTACCAAATTGTACTGACCATTGACATAACCAGTAATGGGCAAAATGATGGAGACCCTAGTCCATAAACAACTAATAAACTTAATGGATTCTACACATGGACTACAACAGTGACAGTATGGCATCAGTAAATGNAACACACCCACACAAGGCATGGAATCTAGTCCAGCTCAACAATGCATGGCCAGGTGTCTAAGAATGCTCCCCCTCGTGGATAAAAAACAGCTAAAGCAGAAAATACCTATGGCAGTACCAGCCAAGCTCGTCGCCAAGAAGGATGCATACAAAAGAGTTTATGAAAAAAAAAACAAAGGTGCTCCCAAGCTTAAATCCTGGACAAACGGTTATGGTGCAAGTTATAGAAGGAGCCAAGAAATCATTGAATATCAAACACATCATATGGCATGCAGATCGAGGATCGTACTTGCAGAAGACATCGCACAATGATCAGACCAGCAACAGTAGTTCCTTCAATGACTCCAGAGGCCTGCGAATCAGCATCAGCAACAACAACAACAATGAAGCGCGAGGGAGCATCACTGGCTGTGACAGAGCGGCAACCATCGCCACTCCACGCAGCACAGGAAGGCTGCAACTCCAGCTTCCACTCCAGTACAACCAGTAGTAGCAGATGCAGAGTCAGATTCAGTCTCCCTACGGGACAGGTGGCGAGGTTGGGACATCCAACAGGAGCCCTCAGGGCAGTGTTCTCGAGTGCTTCGCAATAGAGACACCATAAGAAAACCGAAAAGGTGGGAAGACGTTCAATAAAAAAAGCTAGCTTGTTAGGAGTAGCAGTTGGCAACAGTGCATAAACAAGGCAGTGCTAATATACTCAAACAACATCTACGTTTACAATGGAAGAACTTGACCAAGTAAACAAAGATATGAAACTAAGGAAGGCTTCAGGAAATGATTATATAACAGAAATTATTAAAAGAGTTTACCTTAGAATATGACAAGATTTGCTGAACATAATCAATGATGCAATGAAACGAGGATGATTCCCATGAATATGGGGGGAAAAGGCTTTCTAAGAGTACTATACAATGGTGGAGAAAAAGATCCTACAAGTACCAAATTGTACCGACCATTGACATAATCAGTAATGGGCAAAATGATGGAGACACATAGTCCATAAACAACTAATAAACTTAATGGATTCTACACATGGACTACAACAGTGACAGTATGGCATCAGTAAATGNTAGTCCATAAACAACTAATAAACTTAATGGATTCTACACATGGACTACAACAGTGACAGTATGGCATCAGTAAATGTAGTGGTACAGAGCAAGCAGTCCTTGAAGTGAGGAGCATTTAACCACGCATGGTGACCAGAAATATTGTGGCAGCTAAAAAAGGAAGAATGTCCAAGAAACATTTATGGACTAATACTGATGTACTTTGAAGACAGAATAAGTATATTTAAAGACAAATCGATAGTAGTTCAGCAAACTTTGACNGACTAATACTGATGTACTTTGAAGACAGAATAAGTATATTTAAAGACAAATCGATAGTAGTTCAGCAAACTTTGACGAGGGGATGCCCAGATGATTCAGTCTTAGGGCCTCTCCTATGAGACGTCCTGTATGACAGTTTACTGCAGATGACCGTACCATCTGATTGTGAGATGTCTGCCTATGCAGATGATGCCCTAGTCATTATACCAACATGGAGCAGAAGAGAACTACAAGCCAAAACTGAAGAAATACAAAATAAAGTAGAATGGTGAGGGAATACACTGAAACTTGTAAGACAAATGCAATGCTTATGTAGGGTAACATCAAGAGAGCACCAATAATAAGATTTCAAGGCAGACCCATCAAGCNGGTGAGGGAATACACTGAAACTTAACCTTGCAGTAGATAAGACAAATGCAATGCTTATGTAGGGTAACATCAAGAGAGCACCAATAATAAGATTTCAAGGCAGACCCATCAAGCTGAAAGACAAGGTCAAGTGCATTGGTGTGGGTGTGGATAGTAAATTAAGATTCCACGACCACATCAGATACTCAATGGATATAGAAAGATGAAATCTGTGTCTACCGTGTTAGTGTGTCCTGGGGACTTCGCTTCAAAACTATGATGACTATATCAAGGTGTCTTCACAGCAATTGCCATGTATGGGGCGGCACTGTGGTACAGAACAGCATCACAGGTACAGATTAAAAAGTTAATTTTAAAGACACGGAGAGCAGTGCTGTTTGCAGCTACGAAGGCATATATAACAACACCCACGGAAGTTCTTCAAGTGACAGCTGGGGCGATACCCCTGGACCTTTTGATTAGACACAGAAGTGAGGTAACGGAAGTCATCGAAGGTAGAAAAGCATCACTCCAGTTCAAGAAGGAGTAGAAATAGTACTTCTGTGGCAGGAGAGATGGGAACATTCTGACAAAGGCAGAATCAAATCAAAATGTATATCCGACTGCAGAAGAAAGACTGAATTATTCCTGAATCGTAATGGATCATTACCTGTCACAGCTATTGTCAGGACATGGGAAATTCAAGGCAAAATTATACAAGTTCAATTTGATGGAATCACCTAACCGTGTGATTTGTAAAAGAGAAGATGATGTCTAGCATGTGGTTCAAAAGTGTCCCAAGATTGAAGATGTAGAATCGAACTGAAAGAGAAGCGAGCAATAACAGAAGGTAAAATTTTGACATCGGAAATATAATGAGAAATAAAGAAAGATTTAAGATACTTACAGACTTTGTAAGACTGGTCAACAAAAGGGTGAAAGAGTTAGGTGAATAACTGACAACCAACACATGGTTGTCTCGTATTAAAGAGTGAAACTGGCCTAGAAACTTAGTAGTGGGAGCAGACCCATTACAAAAACTGGGAATTTCCGAATGAAAAATTAGCATAAACTTTATTAAGGTACAACCAGTAGGTAACTCGTTAAAGTGGCTGGCCCCATTTGTAAGAAAATACTCAGTGCAAAGATCAACGATAACGATAATGAAACTAGAGAAATAAATATGGGAAAAAAGCACTGAAACGAATGTGCAGGTAGCAATTGAAAAAATAGAAACAAACCTGGTTAATGACAACTCTGCGTGAAAATAGTACTTGAGGCATAAGGACATGGCTAAACGGAAGGACCGGTGGTGGGCGTAGGGGGATCGAGTATGACAGTACAGGCCCCCTCTCCGCTTACTTAGCCAACACTGATGAAAGGAGTTGTAATGTAGTTTATAAATATATTAGTAGTAGTACTTAGTACCACTGTAGAAGGCATATTATATAGAATTATAATCCCCTTGATGTGTGGGGAACGGTGGTGGATTGCAGATCAACCGCGCCACTTCCATACTCTGGGAAACAAGGACAGCTAGGCCAAAATAAAAACATAAGGAAAATCATTAAAAACAAAGGATAACTGATAACTCTGCATTTTCCAGAAAGGATACAGTTGTAGGGGTGGAAAGTCACGTGTGGTTCAACCTATGGCTGGCCCTATAAAAAAAGTAGTCTAGCCCTCCATAGACCAGAACCCTCTTCTCCTCCCCTTCAGTGGTGGTGATCATGGCCTCCCACTCTTCCTTATCGACGACGGTCTGCTTTTAGTCCGAATCGCAGGATAGCACTTCAAGGAGCTAGTTCTTGCCCGCGATGTGCTCTATCTTGAACTCAAACGACTGGAGGAAAAGTGCCCATCGAATCAGTTTCCCCAGGCGCCCCTGGAGTTTCCTCAGTTACATCAGAGCTTGATTACCAGTCGTTAGCGTAAACTGTTTCCTCTTCAGGTGGTGCCACCACTTCTTGAGCGCCCAGCTGATGGTGAAGCACTCCTGTTAGTTGCTGTGGTATCGTTTTTCCGCCTCGCCGAATTTAGCGCTTGCGTAGTCCACGATGTGCTTCTCTCTCTCTCTCTCTCTCTCTCTCGTCCACCTGGTAGAGTATGGCCCTGGCTCCTATTGTGCTCGTGTCCATCTGCACATACAGTCGTCGGACGGGATCGATGCGGACGTAACACTGAGTAAACTCTTGCTTGATGGCGTCGAAGGCTTGTTGCTCCCTAGTGTTCCACCTGTACCATTGTTGTGGCGAAAGCAGGTCGGTCAGGGACGCGATTGTCGACGCGAAGTTCTGTATAAAGTGGCAAAGTCAGTCGATCAAGTCAATGAACTTCTGCACCTTTTACGAGTCTATGGGGGTTTGCTTCGGTGTGGTTGTTAACCCTGCCGATCAATCATATTAACTGCGGTACTCCAATGTGACACTTGTGGGGCCACACAAGAGGTGGTGGGTGTCCAGCCTCTCTAATACCAAGTCCAAGTGGCAGGCATAGTCGTGGTCGTCTCATCGTCTCAGTTCTTCGATCATGTTATTATGTCGGCCAAGTACACCATTGCAAATTAGCATAAAAACTCCTCCAGTGCTCTTTCTTTCATGCCTTGGAAAGTGGCGGACACTCCTTTTAGCCTGAACGGCATGGCTCGGAATCGAAAACACTGTCCATCTGGGAGAGTGAAGGTGGTTTCCTGTCGGTCCTTGTAGTACACCGGTATCTACCAGCACCCTGATCAGAGGTTGAATTTGAATACATTTGCCCACCCCATGCCTGTCACAGCTTCATCTACACTGATTAAGGGTGGGGGTTGTCTGATGGTCACATCATTCTCTGGTCGGAAGTCTTTGCAGAACCAGATAGTGCCATCCTCTGCTAGTACGATTGGCGGATTATACCCACTCTCAGACGGCTCCATTACCCCATCCTGCTGTATTTCTCTCGCCTGCTTCGTTATTTCCCTCTGCTGTCTAAACTTGTAAGCACGCAGGCATTCGTAGATGAGCTGGTCGTGGGCGGTGGCTATTCAGTGCACTGCTACCATTGTGGGTTGTAAGGGGGCTGCTGCAGCTAGCACTCCCCGCCTCCGGTCTAAGACCCGCTGCATGGTCTCTCAGTTTGTGTCCGGTATGCAGTGCACGAAATCGTTCAGACTGATGTTCTCCCCAGGCGGTGGTTGCAAGTGTTCGATGGCATATGCCATTTGCCTCTGTCTTCCCTATGTGGACTCCCGCTGCGCCCATTTCTATACCAGCATCTTGGTTGGCTAACCAGGGTTGTCTCAACACTATCTCTTCCCGCAGCTTTGTTATGCATGTGTGGCCACCTGTACTACCTGTGGTTGGGGTCGAAAGACTTTGCTTGGTACCAGGTGGGGAGCTACGAACACATGGCTCGCTTCTGTACCTATCAGTGCCACCGCAAGTCGGCCATTCTCTTCCACCGGCATTTTCATGAGCAACATTCCCTGGGTGGTTAGTTGGTGTACTACCGGTGGCCCTGCATCCCTAACTGTCTGAGGAGAGGGATTGGGTGTCCCTCCCCCCTCATCTACCCATTTCCCGACATGATGAAATGTGACTGCTTTCTCGAGCCTTCCTTCTCTGCTTGCTACCCATGTACTTGAGCCATTGTTGCGTGTTACGTTCTATGGCAGAAACCTGCCTCACGTACTCTTCCATCGTCCCCTGCTTGAGCACATGCAAAAAGGTTTGCAGCTTATCGTGTAACAGCTCAGTAATTGTGGGTAGGGTGGCCTCGGGGGTTTTCGGTGTGGTAGATGGTTCGGAATAGCTGAACCTTCCACAACCTCGTGCTCCCTCCATGTCTCCCTATAAAATGGCGCACAGCGGCCTGTGATAGTACAGTCTTCTGCAAACCTGTGCTCCAATCGGGTTGTGAACTCACCCCAGGGTGTATCGATGCATCTCCACATGCGCTTCCCCCCTTAACTGCTCGCTTACGTTGTCCATCCACTCGTCCGGCAGGATGCCATAACCTCTCTTCGCACTGTTGGGTGAACACTCTCAGGTCTTCGTTTGCCTGTCCTGTGAACTCGAGTAATGTTAACCTGTTGTTCGTTCTTCTGTTCTTTAGCATTGTCCCATGTCCGCTAGCTAGGCATTTGGAATTTAGGTCCTGTATTTCTGCACACTTGGCAGGGGGCGAAGCCTTGTTCACTTCTTATTTACACTGTTCAATTTTCACTCCCTCAAAATACAAAAGTTCCTCTGCAACTGGATTCACATAACTGTCCCTATGTCCTGGCTGTTCCTCGTTCCTTTCGGCGACGCGCGTTTTCCGTACGATTGGTGCGCACGTGTACATATTTCCCCACAACTCATCCCCTGTCAGTACGTTGGGGTCTTTTTGGCTATTGGAACTGCCAATATACACACCCTTAGCCATGAGGAGGGGGAGGGAGGGGGGATTTAAGACCCTGCCGAGCATCGTGCTCACCGTCACTAAGAAATGCAGTTTAAGTGGTTGTGTGTTCATGTATGCCAGCTAGCCACAGGGCTAAAACAAATGAGAGCATTAATCAGGGTGGAGTTCTAATTGCCTGCCTGGTGGCAGTGAGAACTGACGATTGCGGTCCGACCACGTGGTGACTAGGTCCCACACAACTGCAGAGTTATGCTTGGAATTGCACTGTAGATTGTCTTATTTATGTGGGTGAAAATCGGGTAGAACAAATATCTTTCGGACACAGTTCTAAAGAGCACGGGTTTATTGCCCGGTTACAACATGTTACAATTTAACACATGGTACATTGTCAGACTCGAAAATTAACATAGTTTGTCTTAAAATAATGATTATGCGGATAGACTGGAATCGGGTGCTAGAGAAAATTACTTTAATGCTCGCGCGAGGTCCTCATTGGCCGGAATATTTAGCAATTTAAAAACTCTGCGAGAGTCAGCCAGTCCCACGTGCGTTTAAGCCCCTGCTCCCGCGCACAAGGTGCAGGAATAAAATAAAAGTATAATAAGTGAAATGAGTTCGCTGCAGTACGAGGGATGTGGGGGATATAAGAGAAAAGGTTTCGGTAACTTACAGATTTAACAGCACTATTTGGTCAGACAAATGTAAAACTTGAAGGCCCCCATGCGACACACGTCTTCCCTCGACCACGGCTTCTTCCAAACTACCTGTCATGGCCGACGGAAGGGAAGGCTAGTAGCTCGCCTTCCATTGGCCGCATGTTGACACACAAACTCTAATTAAAAACAATTAAACAAATGTTGAAAAATGAATTTAATTATTCACTTGATAATTACATTGAGATTTTAGTTCTGAACAGTTCCCCTTTTATTTTTAATGCTCGGCCAGTCTTAGCCCTAAGGGGTTCGAGATTATGGGCAGCATGATGCCATGATCAGCACTCTCTGGGTTACCCTTAGCAATGTCGCTGTGGCCTTGGTTCGCGAGCTAGCTAGCCAGACATCCTGCCCTGAGAAACCTGTATCCCTATCTTCTGGGGTGTTTTGCACGACCGCTGCACTCACTACCCTGGGGGGTTACTCTGCTATATACTGAGACTGGAAGATCACAACACCTTACACTGCAAGGACACATGTTCGCAGCATTACTGGGATTGGGCAAACATGGCATGATCGGAGCCATGGTTACCTCCCATGATAACCTAAACTGAATTACAAAGGGAGGGGGATGACATAGTAACCGTAAAAACTCTTCGACAGAACAGAATTGCAAAATTGTATGCAATTTATGAAGTCAAAAATAATTATACTAGAGTGGAGGTTGGGAAAGGCAGATACTGCGAACTGTACTTCCACTTGCATCAACCTACAGAAGCAGAACGGGAATAGGCCTACACACATGTGAACGAAATTAAATATATTATTGACCGTATGAAACCCCGCAAGGCCCCTGGCTTTGATGAAATTCAAACCTTAGCACTTAGGCACACACCTGACAGTACACTTGAGGCCTTAGCTGAACTGTTATAAACAGCTTTAAGCTCGCGCACTTTCACGCCATGGAAACTATGTTACAGTGTTCCCAAAACCTGGGAAAGAGAAAAGACGACCCCAGCACTACCGCCCTATTAGTATGCTGAGTGTACTCTCAAAAATAGTTTAGAAAGGTATATTCAACAGACTTGGAAAACACTTCGCGGCCGAACATTCAATAGCAAAATAACAGTTTGCTTTAAAACAAAAGCAATCCACGACACACCAGCTTGTGAGATTAATTGAATACATAACTCAGGCTCCCAACAGGAAACTATACAGAGCCAGGGTATTCCTCGATGTCTAAAAGGCATTAGACACAGTTTTTCATGCAGGCCTACTACACAAGCTATAGTGCACCAACTTTCCTGATTGCTATGTCAAGCTATTGCAATCGTACCTTGAGTTCGATGTCTCTGTGGAAGGAGCCAAATCTGAGCACAATATTATAAGTGCTGCTGTTCCCCCAGGGAAGTATACCGGGGCCAGTACTCTTTCAGTTATACATGCACATACGATATCCCGCGTCCCCTACATGGAATGCCTAACTCGATGTCCATTCAGATGAGATAGTGCTCTACACTCGTTCTTGGTTTCTTGAACATGACCGTGCACTATGCCCAAGACCACTTGAACAGACTTGAACCATATTTTTGCAAGTGGTGAATTAAGGTAAATGATAGGCCTTCATTTTTATGCGAAAACGCCTAACTCGGGCTCCTCCATTCATCACCCTGTTCCAGGAAATCTCATAATTTATTTACATCCCTAAAAAAAACTTACATACAGCTATTTATTCCACAATATACTAACGAGATACATTCGCGAAGTGCCTGGCGGGTATGTAACTTATCCTTTGTGCATAGGTATATATTATCCCCTAAATGGCAGTAACACCAGTTTTAGCTATCCTTACTGACGCGTTCGCTACAGATAAGCAGTTAGAGGTGAGCCGTGCATGCATCAGCGTACTGTTGTGGCAGTGCATTAGAACGCTATTCTGTCAAACTCCAAAGTAGTTGGTTATGTGTGTGAGCGTATAATGTAATCGGTAATTAGTGCCTTCGTACGATTGTGAATTTGTGTTTTTATCTTGAACAATGCGAATGGACGCAAATAAGGTGTTAGAGGTCTTACACCAGTTAGAATTACCGTATACATCACATGAAGTACACGAGGAGGAAAGAGACATTGCAAACACATTTTCAGTATGATCAAGAAACTTGAAGTGCCACTATCACGGACATTCTGGAAGATGAAGAACTGGTGCAAATGCCTTCCGAGGAATCTACTGATGTCGAGCATATTTATGAGCCTTTCAATGATGATGCAGCTAAAGACTATGTTCCTTTCAATTATGCCAGGAAGGTAATTGAAGCTAAAAACAAAGGATGGTCATTGAAATCAATCATGCATCACTTCAGGAGGGTCAAGGACAGCCGCTATCTATCTCGTTGTCGGATATATTATGAAAAACAAGGAACAAAACGTGAGAAACTGAAGGTTATATCGGAGTACGTGTGGTCTCATTTTCGAGAGTCAAGGACTAATATGTATATGACATTGATATAAGGTGGTGTGCGTGCACAGAAGTTAGAGCGGTTGGATTGACTGATTTCAAAGGGGGATCGACATGGGTTTGGTATTTCAAGACAGTTCACAAGATCGTTAGTTGCAAATTTACGCACTTTGTAACTTACAGTCAATCAGAATCGCAAGAAGAGATTGAAAATCCTGCGATAGCGTTTGGTATTGAATTCACTGACAAGATCGTTTCTAATTATTCACCAGCAGAAATTCTGAATACCGACCAATCTGGATTTAATAATGTAATGCACAGAGACCGCACACTATCTCGCATGGGTAAAAGAGACACGATTGTCGGAGAAATCAATGTATGGAATATCACATTCGTATACAATTCAGCCCATTGTATCCATGGAGGGTTAACGTCTCTCTCCACTTCTTATTGTCTTATGTGAGCCAAGTCGCACATTTGGTTCAAAATCAGGCAAAGTGGACATGCCTATTCTTAAACAAAAGGCGGGATAACTGTCACTCTCCCGATGTTAGAAGAAAAATTTTTCTGGTTCTAGATCATTTTCCCTCCATTAACAAACACACTGTTCGTCCCTTGTTCAACCGTTGGATTTATACTTTTTAAGTCGATGGAAGAAGTTTTTTCAAACATTTTTGTGAGCGAGTTTTACTCGACAGCATTGATATTGACCTCCAGAACCATAATACTGCCATAAACCTGCATGCGCTTATCCACAATCAGTCCAGTGTCCCCATATTCAATAACATGATTAAGCATGCCTGGAAGAAAGCTACATTTCCAGTTGAAAATGATGCTTTTGACGCTCCCGAAAATATTATCTGGGACACTAAATATTCTAGTTGTTCGACTCCCAACTGCACAAATGAATCACTCATCCAATGTGCTTATTGCCGTTCACATTTGTTCTTAACAGAGTTCTACATCAACACCCACAAACATGTTTAAGTATATATAAGTACACCTAAAATGAGTAATCATTATTTATATCTGAGTTTCCTGCTGTATTAATTAATATGCCAATATCTATCTAGGCTCATAAACATGTATAATTACTGCCATGGGCAGCTAAAATTGGTACCATAAATATTGATTACAGCTGTACTTTCCATCGTATTTGACTTTATTCCGTTATCAGTCAGGCACTTCACGAATGTACCTTGTACCTATAATTCCCTCAGTTGCAAACCTCTGTGAACTAATAAACTACTGTAGCACTCATTTGGAATAATAGTCAATAAGTATATTTTTATTTTAGCATTAGGCGTTAACTTTCGAGTGGTGTGGAATCTACACACAGTGTTTATTACTTACAAGGCAACATTTATTTTAAAGGTGGTTAAAGGATAATTAATGGCTGAAAGAAAAAGGTAACTATGGCCTCAAAAGTGCTCACTTTACCGTGAACAGTCTTTACTGAATATTTCACTACATTAATGAATTTAATAAATAATTAACACCTCTAACAAAACCAGTTAAGTCTAATCCTGTAAATCAGTCCAATTGCACCAAAATATCAGCATCTCGTGATCTCTTACCTCCATTCCGACGTCTGGTCAACTGAAAACCCGGCTCTCTACACAGCCGCTCCGACCCACAGGTCAACACCTCTCGGTGCACCACAAAACACTTTCGCTATACCAAGGAGGAGTGGTATCTGCAGTAGGCCATGCATAGTGCACCACAACATCCCTACTCTGGCCTCTTAGAGCGTGACTGGTCTGTGTTGCCCGAGATCTTGAGCCCTTAATACTCCTTGAAATGCCTTCATCTTCGTTATGCTGTGTCTAGAAGGCTTGAGGAAAATTCCCAGTCACTTGTATTAGTGTAATTGCAATGTAACACCACTACCGAGGTAGGTGATTTTCAACTGTTAACTAGTCTTGTAGATCCATCCATCGCTGGGTGGCCGGGAATGATTTACATCTGACTTTTCTGGCATCACAATCCCTCCTCTCCCCTTCCGGAGGAGCCAACAATTTGGGAGGGTGAGCAAGGGTTTCCTAGTAACTAGGACCATTGGCGCTATGCGGCATTAACACATTTCCTTTTCTCTCTTCTACCTTCAATCTTCGCAGCTACACACACATCCAGAGGCCTATAACGTAACTCCTACAAGCTACAGGTCCACAAGTAACAACATGTCACATAATACAAGCTGAGAGGCGAGACTCGTAAAAACGCACATTAATCCCATAGTTGTAAATGGATCTACAAGACTAGTTATCAGTTGAAAAAATGTATTATTGATTTTGTAAATTAATATATTTTTTAACATTTTGGTTTTGTTTTTGATTCGAGTGCTACAGATAAACAGTACGGAAAATAATGGCGTAACATTAAGCCAACTATCAATTTAAAAAAAGTTGAAAGAAGCGAGAAAAAGAAAATGCTATTTGTTTTTTTTTTCTCCATAAAGTATCACAGAAGAAACATAGATAGCTTACATAAAATAATTACATGTTGTTCCCCATACAATCATACACTTTATGTAGGGATTTTAGAGTAGATCGAGAAAAGCAGATTCATCGACTTGTGGAGCACATATATTTTATTAATATTCCATAAACAAGAACACAGACCTGTGGAAAATCAGATACATGCAGCATGGGACTGTTGCGTAACGTTGAAAGTGTTTCCTGGCCACTTTACAACCCTGCTAAATAACACATTTTGACCACATTTACAAGAAGCATGGACAAAGAATTTGTAAAACTCACCGCATGTCTGCTATTACATGATACTGGCCCCATTTCCGGACCAGTTTTTTTTATTAGGAATCTGCCTATTTTGCTTAAAACATTTTTTTAATGTGTATCAGCTCGTGTTACAGAAATATACACGAGTGCAATTGTTTTTACAACTTGTAGGACTTGTAGGAGTTGTGTTGTAGACCCCAGAACACTGGCCAACTCCGGCCAGGCCTTTGCATCAACGTGCTATCATCATTCGTTAATGCAACTCACATGGACTCGCGCCTAGCACACGATTTTATATGCACGTTTAAAGTACAGCGAGCGATATTCGTTTTTCACTTGCGTATTGTTCAGTCTGAAATATATTGTATGTTGCCTACCTGACAGGCCACTCACCTTCTGTTTTAAAATGTCCGTGTGCATTTCTCCAAAACTATTTACCTGAGTTAAGGTTAGTTCTACTGAGGTTAGGGATAAAACGAATTTTCTTATGGAAGAGTTTGGTATAGGGGAAATTTCAGCCGCTAGAAGTCACTTTAGATTCAAATTTTTTAGCTACGTGAATAATACAAGAGAAAGATTTAAATTAGTTAAGTAGTTATTTTATATTTGATTTTTGATTATTGCAATTATTTTGTTTTCAAGTAAACGTAGAGAAGATCCGTTATACATGCGACACTACCGCTTACCTAGTGGCGAAAATGTTTTGTTTCCAAACTAAAAGCATTATGCTTCCCAACCTCAGTAGAATAAACCTTACCTGAGAGTTCCGACCATGATCCCATTCCTATTAATTTAAATGTGTTGATTCATTACTTGTCTTAAAAATCGTTTACAGCTAAGCGTTGCAAAGTTTCATGTGAACATAGGGTGGCAACCCCTATTAACTTAATGAAATGGGATGATATTTTCAACCACATTTTCAGAGGAGTAAGATCTCGGTTATACAAATCACTGTTCACTAATTTGTTACTTAATTGCAAGTAATTTTTTATATTTCTAACTAAAAACATTTCAAAACTCGATTTTTGGGGGCACGTGGCTCCCTTATTATTCATTGGAAGAAAAAGTGGAACATAAGTTTTCTTCTTATATTTTCGTAATGAATAACCTGCTGGTTTGTCGGTATTGTTGAATTCCCCCNNNNCCTCTCGCTCTCTTTCGCTCTCTACATATATACTGAGAAAAAAGGGGGATTCAATTTCCTGACTAATTACTTACAATTACACGACTAACACTTCGTCATGTCCTTAAAATATGACTTGTGTCTTGAGGTTATGATTTTATTCAGTAGTTACCTAATCAGCATTAAATTGTTTATGTTAATTTTTGTTGTTTAATGTTTACTCATAATTATCTAAATGAGTTGAAGAAATACGAAAGAGATAATTATTAATTGTAAACTTTGCAATCCCAAAACCGGCCTTATATTACCGATGTCGTAACCTTTTATTTTTTTACTGTTAAAATAAAGAAAATGGCATGACTGACAAAAAAGTAAACCATTACTTACGGACTCCAGCAATTTGATTTATTCAGCAACACTGCTGAAGCTTTTCCTTGACTTTTTACTACGAATAGTAAATGAAAAGAATCAAACTACAAATCGATAACTTGTTGTAAGACAAAGTACATGTTCGACATGAGAACATTTTTAAATATGCAAGGGAGTTGCAGCTGCCGTTGTAAGCATCATCGTTAGGAACTCTTTTGACGAGAGGACGAGCGAAGGCAGACGACAGTCTGGACATGCAAAGGTCGAAAATGTTATATTAATGTTCTTGTCCGAAGAAGAGCAGAAAAAAAGGACTAGTTTACTGTTGCAAATGACCTAATAGTTCCGTCGGTCGAGAAATCGTTTTATAAAGAACATCGGTTCAGCTAACTTCAATGGATTATTATACGAGGTGAGAAGTCAATAATTATTTATTTTATTGTATTTTAAAGAGGAAATCTTAGTAGTAGTATTTTCTTCACGAGCCGTAACATACGTACTTATTAATGAAATGTTAATCTCCAATTGAACGTTTTTGAGCTCATAATTCGTCTTAACCTGGCGACTGTTTGTAAGAATGAAGCAGTTTCAGGACACAATATTAGTAATTTTACAAAATTAAGTAATTAAACTGTTCTACTTAACTTTCTCACGTTTAGATCTAAACATAATATAAATATTTCGTGCGCAGGAGAGAAATTTTGCTGTTTTAAAAACGAGATAAGTATGTTAGTTTAGTTTTTTTAATACACTTGTGAACCTCAAGGATAATTGAAGAGAGAGAGAGGGAGAGAGAGAGAGGGAGATAGAGAGAGAGGGAGAGAGAGAGAGAGGGAGAGAGAGAGAGGGAGAGAGAGAGAGAGAGAGAATATCTACGCTTATCGCATGAACAAGATAACATCAGTACAAAAATCCAGTTTGCGGTAACATGTTGAACGAATCTGAATATATTGCTTCGGGTATAATGTTCAAACACATTTTCGTTGAATCAACCACCCTTCGTGGGAAACTATTTCTGTAGTGCGGGACGAAGCCACGGTAGTGTAGTGCTTAGACCACTCGCCTCCCACCTAGACGAACAGGGTTCGATTCTCGGTGAGGTCGCCGGGAATCGTGCTGGACGATGCCGCTGATCGGCGGGTTTTCTCGGGGATCTCCCGCTTCCCCCGCCCCCTCATTCTGGCGCTGCTCCATACTCACCTCGCTTCACCCTCATCTGCTCTCAAGACCTCGATGTTAAGAGCCGCCCAAATCTCTTCACTGACTCACTTCACCCACTGTTTTGCGGGACGCACTTCCCACTCCGAACAAAGCCTAGTAGGCCCCTGATTTCTACAAACATGTGCACAAAAGACTGCTTTAGACCACGATCTTAGAATAGAATCGTGTTTCATGCCATAGACTAATTATGAGGTAGAGGTTTTTTTTTTTTTTTTTTTTTTTTTTAAATGTCCTCAGCATTGGTTGTTGATTTGCTTGCATAACTGTTAGTCATGTGTTCATATAGTAACGTGAATGTCTGTCTATATTTTATTTTTCAACATGCTCATGTTTAAAAAAAATATATATTTAGTCCAACTATTTTAGTTGTGTCGAAACCTGGCCAGAGGAAATGCATTAACATTTCAAAATATGTATTTATGTTGTATATAATGAGCTACACTTAGTCGAATCCACGTATGTTAACAATTATGAAAGCAAAAAAAAAAAGTTAAATTATGAGATTCTAGAAGTTGGTTTCTGAGCAACTGATATGTGAATTCTATCCCATATTCCTTCTTAACTTCAAACCGATCGCTCAGGAAATCTTCTCTGAATAACGACTGAGGTTTTCCCACAACTCGCTGTTTGGCAACATACTAACTATGACGTCAGAGTAATTGTATTGGGCGGGTCCGAGAACGGTGGATGGTGGTGCCGAGCTTCCCCATCCGCCGTATTGCGCGGCCGCCATCTTGGATATATTTTATTTTGACCTCATCTTATTTCTGTCCGCCAGTTTGTTTTCTACTTACTTGTGCTTGACTGCCATTCTGTTTCCAGCAGCCATCTTGTGTTTTTCGTTGGTTTTTCCATCTGCTGTTGGCCACCACATGGTTCCCTCATTCTTTCGATTGCCGCCTGCTAGGTGGCGTCTGTGACCGCGGTCATCTTTGTTTCTGATATCCCCTGCAAGATTGAGTTAGTGTCGCATGCGCCAATGTATGTATTTATATTATGCCCACTCGGAATTTGAGGATGCTATTTGTCATACATGAGACTTTCGCCTCTATCACCATATTTATTTTAATGTAGCTTAAGAAAGCCTTCTGCAGGAGATGAGCCGTAAACTGCTAGACCTTGTGTTGGAAGAAACGCACCCCTACCCGACTGAGCTATCGATACATGTAGTAATGTAAAGGTTTTAATGTGGTATATAAAATAGTTAAAAAATATTAAATTTAATTTTACATATGTTAAAAATAGATTTTTAATTTCAAATTTTTAAAAATGTTTCCAATTTAGTGTGAATTTAAAGAGATTAACTATATTCACTGTAATGAAAAAAAAATTATTGTGAAACTTGTTGCATATTATTTGCTACAATATCTTTCTCTCAATAATCAATTTTTTGGAATTTTTTATATTAAATTTTGGTGAGAAACCCAGCAGTTCTGCATCTGAACATGTCATTTTCCCCTCTCCGCATTAAAAAAGATTTTGCAAATCTAAAACGAAAAATATGTTATAACAATGCTGGCTGCAAAGAACAACATTAAATCCGCGAAAAAACTTTTTGTAAGAAAATTTGATGCAAAGAACATGTCAAAGCAATTAAAAACCTTTTTGTTAAAAACGTTATGTAAAAAAAAGTTAATGCAATGGTATGTAATAAAAATAAGGTGTAAAAGGAATTTATATGCTTTCATTGCCAAAAATATTCTGTCTCACAAAGAGAAAAATTAACCTTTACCCATTAAAATGAGAGAGAATTCAAAAAAATATTATATGTAAAATTTAATACAAAAATAAGTATCTGCATGTCTAGCCTTGCTCTAACACGCCACAGATGTGTTTCCAGCAGGAACAAATAGTAAATGGTTTATAGTGTCCGAATTTGCCATTAATTTAAAAAAAAACCAACATTGGATGATTTAAATTTTTTATTAAATGCTGATTTAATAAGATTTGAAGCATAGTATTGAAAATTATATATTTTACAGGGTTTAGATTTACTGTATAATCTATTTTGCTGATAACATTTACTTTCTGAAACCATATGATTTTAAAGTTTTATAAATAAAAATATTGGTTTTATAGATTTATTAGTTAAAGTAATAACAATTGAATGTTTTATTAGGCTATGTCGTATTGTATGATCGATTTCACTGATAGTTAATTACAGAATTTTTTAAATCTCCAGTGGACGAAGAGAGAAACAAACACTGTGGACACCAGTAGTGCATTCTAGCAGGGAACATCAGAAACAAATATGGTCACCGACACTGGTGTCACACAGCAAAATCGCAGTAGAACAAATGAGGAAACAAAATGGTGGTCTACAGTAGACGATAAAAACAAATTACAAACGAAAAACTTAAGATGGCGGCTGGAAACAAGATGGTGGATAAATTTCAATCTTAAGGACATCCAATATGGGAACCGCGCATGTAACATCATCCAATATGACGGACGGGGTACCCTATTTCACTAACATCTACCGTTGTCTTCGGATCGGCCAAATATAACTGCTCGTCAGGTATGAAATAATGAACATTATAGACATGTACATATTATTTGCTTGGTAGTTTTAACTTACGTAAGCGAAGTCAGTATTATTTCAATAATAATAAAGAGGAAACATACTGCCATTAAATCAATTCAATTTATAAGTTATGTCAGCGTGTATGTTACTCCAATGTTGGTATTTACTCAACAAGAATACTGTAAGCCCTATCCAATGCTATCCCCATGGGATGCAGGTACACACGGACACAATGAGTCAGGCTGAGTGTAAGGTAGCTGGAGGTATGAAAATAACGAAAGGTAGCTACTGCTGTCTCCTACCTCAGCTACCTCGAGCCAACAGTATCATAATACACAACACAACAACACAAAATGGCTGCATTAGTGAGAAAACACAAGCAAATTAGCACGTCTATCTGTATTGAAAACATATACTCTCTAATAAAATAATAAAATGACGATGCAGTCAGTAAGGACGGCTTGGACTCGGATGTAATAAAAAAAATTGACTACCGGTACTTGGTTTTTACGCTTCTTGCTAGTAACATCGAAGAATCAGTATTATTACACGCGAGTCCCCGCACTGGGCGCGGGCCTCTTGTAGCCTGGTTATACACCGTCTCGCCGCTGTATGGGGTGACCCACCTCGACCCTCCCCTTATCTAGGCAGAACCCCTTACCACAACGTTGTCTCGCACGACGGCCGGGAGAATGATTGACAGCCGACCTGACTGGCGTGACAGCCCCTCATTCCTCCTGCCGAGAGGATGAGAAAGAATTTTCTGGTAATCATGTCCCTCAGCGCGACGCAGCATTTGGAGACGTTTCTGAGATATGGCCGACGACACTATAAATACCACCGTAACCGCTGGATCGGGAGTATTTGTGTTAGTATTTCTGGCTGTAGTGCAGCAATCAGTAAAAGTGTGGTGCGGTATGGGACATAAGTGGAGAGGATGGACGACGACTGAGAGTGCGAGATGATAGCAGACTAGTGGCTGGGGAAGAAGACCAGTGGCTGAGGAGGAGCTGAGATCGACCACCACCTAGTTGGTGGGCGTGGGCAGCAATGAGAAGGTAGCGTGCCCCAAGGAGGCACGTGACTTCATCGCAGTCAACTTTTTCGTGGATGCTATTGCCGATACAGATGTGCTCCGAGCTGTATGCCTGGCATCGCCACAAAACATGCAGGGTGCTCTGGCCCGAGTATTGGAGGTGGAATCTGTGAGGCGGGAGCTGACGACCTGACATTCAGTATAGGCAGCTATCCCATGCCATGACGACGATGGAGATAGCATCCTGAACTTCTTGAAGAAATTGGAAGCCACATTGACAAACATCGCTGCCAGTGTCTGTACTAGGGAGTCTCGCTTTTGTCCATCTGAGCATTGAGAATGTTGGGAATGTGGCCTAACAGGACATTTGAGAATCCAGTGCCTGCAAAGAAACTGCAGGGCCCAACAGCTAGATGTCAGTACGACCACGAGCTTGTTGAGTAGGTTAGATATGGTGGTACGGGAACTTATGAGCTCCGTAGAGACCGCGACATCTGTCCCTCGTCTACTGAGATGCCGAGAATATTGGAACTGTGGAAAGGAGGGACACTTATGAACTTGGTGTCCAGGAATGCCACCCGAGACTAGTCGTTGAGGAACAGGCCAAAGGGAAGTTTCACCGACAGCTTGATATTACAGCTACAGTAATGTCTATATGACGCACAGCCCCATCAAAACTACTGACAACATTATATCTTAGGAAATGGAGAAGATCGCTACATGGTAGTAAGAAGAACAAGGATACTGGAGTCAAACCACCTAAGAAGTCGCCATGCAGTTAGTGCAGGCGAGGCAACAAGAGAAGTCTAGTGAACAGACGAAGTTGCACACACACATATTCAGGGAAAGAAAGACAACTAAGGGAGAGGAGACGAACATATCCCAGTCTCTAATGACATCAAGAGACACACTCGACATGGCCCGAGAGTTGCTGGTGATTCATTCCGGGAAGGACGGTTAATGTGGCTGTATAAAAGGAAACACCTTAGGTGCAACACATATTGGTGCCAAGAATGGTGGGAAGGCCCTTACCAAATTTTAAAGCCAGTGATACCTTGATGCAGGTACCGCCACTGTAGAAGACATGGTGGCTTATATGGTCAGAGTTAATGTCCCCCAGGCACCGACTAAAAAGTGCTTGGAGGTTGCGGGTATTATAATGAGGTAGACTATCACTGTTGTATTTTGAAGTACGAATATATTGTCTCGTATATATTCACAAATACACAACATCAAAACTTTCGAGGTGCGGTACTGTCATAGTTTGTTTACTCGTATTCACGGGGCGAATTCGTGGTTGAGTGGGGCTTCTTT
>NQII01001299.1:50365-75740 GCA_002778355.1 Clitarchus hookeri
GGGGGGGTGAGGGGTGATGGATGTGAGCCAATGTCGTGCTATAATCCCTAAACCGGCACCCGACAACCTCATTCTAAATCTGTTGTCGGGACTTCCTGGAGGAATAGTCTAATTGTTCACATCGACCGATTGGCGCTCTGCGAAGCGAACAGACTATTCACCAGATTGTGAATAGTCTGTTCGATATGAGCAGACTTAAGGAGGGGGCAGTGTTTCGCGTGGACCCCGCACTGGGTGCGGGCGCCATATTACCCGGTTATGCACCATATCGATGCTGTGGGGGTGATTCAATTCGACCCTCCCCCAGGCAGACTCGTTCGCCACTACGTTACCCCGCCTGGTGGCTGGGGAATGTTTGACAGTTGACCTGGCTGGCGTGACAGCCTCTCCTTCTCCCTTCTGGAGGAGTCGACGACTTAGCAGGATGAGCAAGAACTTTCTGGTAATCATATCCCTCGGCTCAACGCAGTATTTGGATAAGTTTCTGGGCTATGGCTGACGACAATATAAATATCGCTACAGCCAGAGGATCGGGAGTATTGTGGTACACATATGGCTGAAGTGTGGTAATCTGCAAAAGTCTGGTGCAGCGTAGGACATCAGTGAAGAGGACGGATGACGTCGGAGAGCACGAGACGACTGAAAACGAGTGTGTGTGTATGTAGATGAATGAGGGGGCCTGGTACCAGACGAGTAGAGGCCTACTGTGTGCAGGGCGCTTGGAGCATTCTAGAACATTCCGGACTGGTGGAATCTGGAGTGAACTAAGGTGGGAATGTATGAAAGGGCGATACGAACTTTATTATAAATATTGGAACTGTCGAATATTGAAACATAATTTATGAAATAATTCAATAGGTTTTGGTACACTATTTCATTGTGACTTATTTTGGTTAATTGATTGCATTGATTTATGTGAGGTGATGGACAATTTTGTAAATATTAATTGTAAATAGCAAATGGTAGCCATTTATCGTGAGATATTAGGTAGTAAGTATTTTCTTTGTATTGTTTGTAAATAAATCAGAAAATTTCAATTAACTCTTTTATTTAAATAGGACCCCCATCCTTTAAATAACCTGGCTAAGCTTTGAGAAACTGTAACATTATCATTAAATTGAATAGCACTGTCACAAAATTACAATTTGTCAGATCGGTGGAACATCGTGCATTTTTCAGATACCTTCTAGAACACAAGAATAAAAATTATACTTATAAAGAAACTAGTGAGGAACCGACAAAAATTTGTATTCAAAGGACTTCCGCAAAACAGAGACACAAAACACATAAGACTGAGCTAACAGACTACGGCTTCAGTCACGTTCACGTCTGGACGTTCCGAAAACAAGCTAACACACCTGCAGTATTCCGGGTCGTAGTACATAAAAAACAATGAAAATGACGTCTTTGAAATACAGATACTTTAGTACACATCAGTTTTCCTGGAAATGTATTAACACCGTCTTGAAGATGTAGTGAAGTGCAGTGATGTGCGCTGGGCCATTCTCACCTGAACACTTCTATCAGTCTGCACTTTTTGCAGGATATCGCATGACAAAGGCAGAATGCATTCTTAATGGGCAGGAAAAGTCAAGGTGGAAGTGCACACTTTGCAGAATTGAGGACACTCGTCTGTAGGGATCAGTGCGAAGTAATTCAGAAAAATACTGAGTAACCTGGATGAATTTAAACAAATTTACAAGACTATAAATTAAAACAGCCAGGAAACACACGCCATTCCCACCACTACGAAACACAGGTGCATCATTCCCACGCTACATTAAACAAGCAATAATCCAGATGAATTGATTATAAAGAAAACGACAGCGAACTGGAGACCACCAACACAGGAAGTATAAGCTGGCCCAAGACTCTCTGTAGGCATTGACAGAGTGGAGAGTGGAGTGGAAATATTTGGGCGGCTCTTAACAACGAGGTCTTGAGAGCAGATGAGGGTGACGCGAGGTGGGTATGGAGCAGCACAGGAATGTAAGGGCGGGGAAATGGGAGATCCCCGAGAAAACCCACTAACCAGCGGCATCGTCTGGCACGATTCCCATTTGCGAAATACGGGAGCGACCCCGCCGGGAATCGTACCCGGTTCGCCTAGGTTGGAGGTGAGTAGTCTGACCACTACACCACCGCTGCCTTGCGATGACAGGGGAATTCTGCCGCCAGCAGGGGGGCTGTAATATCTCGGCCCCAGAAGACTTAGCAGGCTTTCGCATGAAACGGGCGTGGCTGCAGGCCGGAAAAGCGCGCGGATGCGCCCGTACATGTCAAAACTTTGCTGTGCGCCTACACAGGCACATACATGTTTTGTCCAGGTGATCAAATGCAGGTTTTCACACGCCGTGGGTGGAAGTTGCGCTTGAACTTATCATGCGGGAAGCGCGGGCCGCATCAGCTCCGTGATAGTCTTGGTGCTGCAGACTGCGGCAACTCTTTGTGGAAGATGACCTGGCGCCTGCCAACCCGCCACTCGCCCTTGGGGAACATGATCCATGAAACCCAAATGCGGAACAGCCTAAATGAAGACCACAAGGAAACCACAGAGTTAACCGCCGTCAAACTGATGACGTCCATACAAAAATCCATCCGTTGGAACAGCGCTATAGCAGGTTTGTCTGTTCCCATGGCTGTAACTGAGATATATATTATTCCTTTAGCTGGATTAGGAGGGGGGAGAGAGAGAGTAGGGTGGTTGTTAGTTAGCGAAGATAGACTTCTCTGAGTTTGGTGTAGGGTGATATGAAATGAGTAATGTCGAAGCTGAGTCGTTAACCAGGGTCGCACTGTGCGGCCCTGGTAGCGGGAGACAGAACTGAGTCTTCCGCCCGTTAGATGAACACCATCTTTCTTGAACACAGGTAAAAATTGATTAGTAATCCAGTATTAAAATGTAGGAAGATTTAGGAAGGAGAAAGGTGGGTAAGAGCGATGTCCAAATAGTAGTATTTCATTGCAACGCTATGTTATTGTACTGCTGTATAGTGTGTGTGATGTTGTGCCTGTACACCACTACCACCAGCTGAGGCAGAGAGCACACAATGCCCGCGCCTTGAACTCGGCTGTGGCGTAGGGCCACATATACACAGCTGTCGGGTGGGAGGAGCGGCCAGCACATGTGTGTAGCGAATGTCGGGGTGCCAATGCACATCACAGGGCTAACACCGAGCCAAAGGCTGTGCGGCGTATGTTTTGTCTTATTATTTGCGCACATATTGCTTCGCATGTGTTAAATGCAATGCCACCCGTCTCTACACCCAAGTGCACTTAGCAGCATTTTTAACTCAGTGATGTGGCATAGTGATTCGCAATTAGTAGTGATGCGAAGCTTATACCGCAGGTTGGCGCCTTCTGGGTTAATTTATGCAACTTTGGTCACTTGTACCTATGCGTTCTTTAGGGGTCATAGTCCGTGAGGATATGTATTTTCGGATTAGCGCTATTTGCACAGTCGGTGTAAAATTTTGTGCTAATTTTACGAAGTGCTCGTCTATTTTTTTTTATGTTAAGTTCACGATGAAGGTCTGCTTTTGGGCAGTAACTTGGTGCATCGGACGCGATTCTTAGGAATTTATTTTGAAGTATTTGTAGTCGCTTTGTGTATGTTTTAGCTTCAAGTACCCATGTGGGCGCAGCATAAGTGATTATGAGTCGCATGAGCAGTGTATACAGCGATAGAGCTATATTCCTTTTAATGGCACTTCGTCTGTTTAGTAATGGGTACAGGGCTCTTAGCATAGCGTAGGCACTCACGTACTTGGCATCTATATGTACCTTCCATGTAAGTTTTCTGTCATACGGACGCCTAGATATTTTACTTCTTTGTAGAGAATTATTTCGTTAAATAGTGTACTTTGTGGACGGTCTTCGGCGCGTGAAGACAATAGCCTCGCTTTTACCCACGTTTATTTTAATTCACCTTTTGTATAAAATTCCTGGAATGTCCTAAGCGCATTCTGTAGTCTTTGAATTGCCATTCCAAGGTCGCGAGAGAGACTAAATATGACAGTGTCACTGTCGTCGGCATAGCAACCGAACATCACCAGCCGGTGGTCGGGCTTGGGCAGGTCATTCATTTATGTATAAATTAAATAGGACAGGGCCTAATATGCTCCCTTGAGGCACTCCTGTATATTTTTTTTTTGTCTGATTTCGCTCCTTTGCAGGTGATGGAAAATGTACTGCGATCTAGATAACAACGAAGTAATTTAATGTAGCAGTCTAGTAAATTTAATTCGTACGGCTTGTGAATCACACCAGCGTAAAAGATGCGATCGAAGGCTTATTAAATGCCAAGGAACGCTACCACCACATATCCTCTCCATTTAAATGCACTGGTGATATATTATTTAATGCGCACCAGCTGATGGGTCATGGAATGTTTCGAGCGGAAACCGAACTGTTCGTCTTGTAATAAATTATTACTGATAAGGTGAGTGTTAATCCGCCTTAAGATTACATATTAAACCACCTTGGATATGACATTTAATAGACTGATAGGCCTGTAATTTTGCGGGAGTTCTTTATCTTTGCCTGCCTTGTGGAATGCAATAACATTTGCGGCCTTCCATATGGTAGGGAAGTGTTCCAATTTGAACGTTGCATTTATACATAATGTTAAATGTTATAAAGCAGGGTTGGGAAGTTTCTTAAGTATCATGGCTTAGATGCCATAATTTCCTGGGGCCTTTCTTGGTTTCATGCTGCGTATCGCGAGTTGAATCTCTTGGGTCTGAGTAGGTTCTGGCTCAGCCTCTGTCGGGCGTCTAGAGTTTTGTTTGTAATTCACGATATATTCTATCAGCAAAGGTGCGATCACAGGGTTCCTTATTTTGCTAGAATGTAGTCTCCACCACATTGGCAAAGGCTTGCGCCTTTGCTTCAGGTGTATAAGCTATGCCTGTGTTTGTGGTGAGAGGCGGGGCTTTATCTGTCTTATTTAAAAGTTGTTTGGTTAGTCCCCACAAGCTGTTGTCTCTTGCACTTAATTTCGTAACCTTAGAGTCCCAGGCACTTGCCCTCCAAAAGCCAACTTCATCAGAGATTACTGTCTGGAGCTCGTTAAATCGCGCCTTAATTCCTCTCTCATGACGGTGGGTAGGTATACTGCCTTCGTAAGTGATATTTTCGCGTAATAAGATCTCAAAATGTGCTGCGGGAAAGTCTTGAGTTTGTATACTGTTTTCTTTGGAATGTGCTTGGTTAGGCCTGTTTGTATTACTTCTGTAAAGGCCAAAATAGCTTCATCAATGCCTTGAGGCGTAGAAAATTGTTCCTCGTTGGCTTGGGATAAATTAATGTTAATAAAATTAATAAATTCATGCAATTTTGCTTTTCTGTAGTCTTTAGTTTTTCTAGGGACATTGGTTTCCGTGCTTAACGCATTAAAATCTATGTGGACTGGATAATGGTCTGAACACAGGTCATACTCCACTCGGAGATCGAACCCAGTAATAAACTGTTTATTTATCACAATGTATAATACACCAGTATGCTGATTAATTTTCGGGGAATTAAATGTTGGCCCGTTCGGGGCGATGATCTGATAATTTCTGGTAGCCTGATGTCCGTATAAAAGCGTACCATTAGCTGTTCTAGTCCGCGAATTCCAGGCTGGGTGCTTGACATTAATATCCCTTACAGCGAGAAAGCATTTCCTGTGTTATTAATTAATAAATCTAAATCAGTTAGCTTTTATATCCAGCCTCTGGTGGGGCATAGAGATACAATAACGTAGTGCGTTGTGTGCCTTAAAGATGATTACATACATGTCCTGAGAAACCNCTGGTGGGGCATAGAGATACAATAACGTAGTGCGTTGTGTGCCTTAAAGATGATTACATACATGTCCTGAGAAACTGAAGTTCCTGCGATCACCGCTATGTGACTCCAGCCCAGTGGCTTCGATAACCCAGTGACTTGACTGGTAAATTTGTTTGCGGTAGTCCGAGTATATAATGTTGCGTGAATATGTTAAGAAAATACGGGTAGCTTGAAAGTTGAATGAAAATTGAGTCCAGCAAATAAAGAAATTAAGTAGTCTACACTTAGCGCTTGAAATGATACATAGGACAAACGGCATTTTATAGAGGATTTCAGGTAGTANAAATTAAGTAGTCTACACTTAGCGCTTGAAATGATACATAGGACAAACGGCATTTTATAGAGGATTTCAGGTAGTAATAACATATACGTTATGTAATGTTATGCTGCTGAACATACTTCTAAACGGATCAAGATGATGCATTTTACGGTCCCTATTTTTAATTGATTTGTGAGTGACTTGGTTATGTTGTATTATTTTATTTCAAGGTATAACTATGCCTCCAAATTATAACATGTCAATAAGACCTTCGTTTTTTGTTTTAGTCATTAACCATCTCAAACATGACCACATTCCTGAACACTGCTAATCACACACCGCTCTTTGCTTACAAGATAAATAACACGCAGAGCTCGAAAGCCCGTCACCCTGGTTATTTATCGAACGCTTTAGTAAATATGGCCATGGTTATAAGCCGATACTATCAATATCCCATGTACCTTCTATTTTATTCATTACTCAGAGTTTCCAAAATACGCATAGAGTCAGAATATATGTATTATCCGCTCTGCTCCTGTGTACATAAGTTACAGTAAAGTTCGCAAATAACGAAAAATAATAGAGTTGTTATTAGAAGATATAAGTTTTGGCGTTAATAACGTTTAACATCATATTTTGGAGTTTAACGCCATGTTCATTGCCACATTCGCCTTTCCCTAATGAACACACAAGGAATGCGACGTTACGTTGAAAGATATTTAGGAATTAGTTATAGTGAAACGAAATAAATGAAAAAACTAATAGTATAGTACGACGATGTTACAAAACGTTTAAGCTCTCTCAGCACTTGTGTGCTTGTCGAAGTCAGTTTACTATTAAAATGTGCGTACACTAAGTGAGTGCAATAAACCCACCTTAATTCTTACAGGTTTGCCGAAGAGAAGCCAAGTTACTGGCACGAGCCTCAAAAAGACAACTTTTTACCGCTTACTGTAGGCCAGATGGTAGAATGGGCTGCTGAAAAATGGAGTGATAGAGAAGCTCTTGTGTCTGTGCATGAAGGAATAAGATGGACTTTCAAAGAAGCCAAGGAAAAGGTTTGTATTCCTTATCTTAGACCATTATGTTTATAGTTTTTAAAGTGATGATACTAAATGACGCTTCTTGCTAGGCCATTCTACAATGCACTGTAAAGATTTAAAAGCGAAAACTTGAATTTGCTTTAATCACCGATTTGTCCAATTTTGTGACACCGCAAAACGTAAAAGTGGAACAGAATGCAAATTTTAACTGACGTTTGATTAAAGCAATAGGATATATAACATTAATTGTAACAGTTCTGTTACAGCAATGCCATTTTATTTTTTTAAAGTATTGTATGTAAATATTTTTTAATTTTTTAATTTTTAAGCCTGTTAGACAGGCTCCACTTCTCACATAAATATAGTTGATTATTGTATTTTTGCTTAATTTCAGTAATATAATCCTGTGTTGATAACTAATATTTATTACATTGTTTTGGTTTAACTTGAAGCTGTTTGCATAGAAGAACATATGTAAAAGTCTTGTTCAGCTCAAGTCAGTTAATATCAAGGAGGAATTTAAACTACATTTAAAGGTGCATATTAACAAAATATTTTCTGATCTGTACTATCTATTTTAATGAATATACTTCCGGGTTTTTGAACATCTTTGAAAGCCCTGATGTTAATGATACTTAAACCTTGGCTGTATCACCACGGTAAATGGTCATCATAAGTTAGGGCTCCGAGAAATGAGTTTTGTGGTGTTGAAATGCCGCGCCTTCATATATATTTGTAGAAATCCAAGAGGTAGTATATGCCTATTTGAACATGGGAAATCATGAAGAGGCTCCCAAACGTCCATTAAATAATTTTTTGTGACATAAAGAAAGAAGCAGACGCCAGCACCTGGGATGGCGCTATTAATCCAGCCGCCCTGCGGACGAGTGAAGGCTGTACACTACCTACCTCTGTATTGATTGGCCGTTTCGCCTTTATTGAACTCTTGACTTTTTTTTAGCAGTCTTGAAATTTAATTAAAATTTATTCATCACCAAATGCGATACATTTAAGCCAGGAGGAAATTGTGATGAGGGTTTACAAATGCTCTACCGTTTCACGTAAATAATTAAGGCTATTTTTAATGTCTGGACTTCCGCACCTTTTAAATAAGTCACGACAACAAGGCATTAAATTATCTTTCTGCATGGCTGATGAGGGTCTAGACGAGAGGTGGAAAAATATGCCGTAAAGATTGTTTATTTTAATTAGCAGTCACGTTTTGTCTTTCATTGTCGGACAGCATCCTTTTATTATGTGTTCTGCCAAAATATGTTTCATGAAAAAGTTATTTTGTTAATTGGTGACTTTATTATTTCGATTTATTTTAAGGGATAAATATAATGTTATGTCTCTGGTAATATATATATTTTTTCAGTCTACGAGAGACGAGATATTTGCTGGTAAGCATTATGCTGAAAAGGTTTCCCAAGTCTTGTCAATGCATTTTTTTAAGGGTGATATGTTCTTGTAAAAAGAGTATTTGTGTTTGACGTACGCTATGTTGTGTGCAATATTTTTTTACTCTGATCTTGCTTGAATTTAATTACTTTTATTTAGACATGACGGTACAAACTATCTAAGTTTATTCTACCTATCTTGCTTTTTGGAAATAGCGTCGCACTGATGTCCTAGTTTTTCACATCCTCATTCGTATCCTATTTTCCTAACTACCACGCTAACCTTTCACAATCCCGGCGCATTTATTTTGTTTTAAATATAATTCATTTCAAAATAACATGTACCTATATTCTGTAAGCCATGTCGCGCTTCATATAGTTAAATTCGCTTCGTAACAACTAAGTCACATTAAACTTTACAGCTACTTTACGAATACCTTAATATATATGTCAGAACTAACAAAATAACCCATATGCCATGGAAGTATTTTTATTGCTTTGACGAGATTCGAAATGTAAATTTGTAGGCAGACGAGCTCGCAGCTGGTCTTCTAGCACTTGGCCTCAAGTCTGGCGACAGAATAGCTATCTGGGGCTACAACTCCAGTTACCACTACTTAGCAGCACTTGCTGCACCAAGAGCAGGCCTCATACTTGTAAGTCTTATTAACTTCAATAGTGTGAATACCATACATTATTAATTAGCGGTATTCAACTAGCTCTTTTATTTGTGTTCTATGAGCAGGCCAAAGTAGATCCTAGTAACCAAGCCACCGAATTGTGCCACTGTTTGAACACTGTCGGCGCTAAAGTGCTTTTGGCCGCTGAAACAGACATCACACAGAACTACTACCAGATCGTTCACATCCTTGCACCCGAACTCTCCTACTGTGACGCCGGCCAACTTCGCAGTGAGAAATTACCAGAACTGACGACAGTAATTCTCACTGGGGATCAGCCACCGCCGTAAGTTCTATCAGAAAATTTTAATATTTACAAAAAAATAATTTACACCTCTTTTTTTTTTTTTTAATTGTGCTGCTTTTATGTATACTATGGCGAAAACTTGCTCGTTTTTAATCAGCCATAATCCCCAGTTAAGACCATTTACCAATTCTTAAACTGTAAATTTACCTAAATAATGTATGGCAGGAGTAGTGCAAACAAAACCGTTCTGGAGCAGTCTTCAGCCTCAAGAGTGATAGGAGTGGGTCAGTGAAGTGGGTCAGTGACCTCGGACGTCGGCAGCGTTGAACGTGATACTTTGATGTTAACTGACCTGAGCTTGGGTAAACTTTTCGAGATGATCTTAACGTCCAGGATAAGGTCAACAGCTGCGCTGCTGTCCTTGGGCTTTCCAGGAGCTATTCCCTAAGCAATTTGAGCGCCTTACCTTGCACTCTGCTATCCTTAGCTTAATGTCTGGTATGGGAGGTGATTTTGGCTCACTGCTGACTTAATATGTTTGTAAAATGGTGGATTTCCTTGCGATTGAAGTAAATTATCACGTGAAAATTGCAGAAAGAAGAAGAAACGTTTCGAAAAGTGGTCACACACTGAAAAGCCAAAAAAAACTGGTATAGGCGTGCGTATGCAAATAACAGAGGTATGTAACCAATCAGAGTAACGCGATGTGGTCGGCAGCTAGATCGGTTACTGCTGCTACAATGGCAGGTTATCAAGATTTAAGTGAGTTTGAACGTCGTATGGAACCAATCAGAGTAACGCGATGCGGTTGGCAGCTAGATCGGCTACTGCTGCTACAATGGCAGGTTATCAAAATTTAAGTGAATCTGTACGTGGTGTCATGGTCGGCGCACGAGAGATGGGACATAGCATCTCCGAGGTAGCGATAACATTTGGATGTTTGCGTACGACCATTTNGGGGGGCTCCACGATATTAGGCAGGTGTACCAGTTTTTTTGGCCCCCTCAGTGTATATTTCAATAGATATGTAAAAATGTCAGTGCTCACTATTTATTATGTGTTCTGACTTCTGGTCCTGCAAAACGAATAATACTTTTTCCCACTCCCACCTCTTGCTCCCCGAGAAAATATATTAAAGTCGGCGCCTGTGCCTTCTTCTATGCCGTAGGTGGGAGGAACATAGTTCTAACGCGATAATATTTAAATATATTCTTTGTCTACACCTCCATGGTAGTAAATTTTTTTTTTAATCGAACTGTGCCTTATTGACGTACAGATTTTTATGAAAAGAGTGTTCCTGATGTAAGAGTCCGGGATGAGAGTGGAATTGTACACAAATGAAGACACCTGCTTCGGAATTGCTGTGGTTATGCTCACTATGGTTCATGACATACTGCCTCGGTTGTTGGAGGAGGGTGGGTGAGAATTTATTAGCAGGAATCAGGACCAGTGAATAGTTATTGAAAAACTATTTCAGTCCTACTTGATCTAATTAATTTATGAACTTCTGATTTGTGTCTGGTAATAGGAAAACAACACTTTTTCAACATAGCTAAGATGGCTGCCGTCAAAGTGTAATGATAAAATAGGAGCTGCACCTGTCTTCGTGGTGGCTATTGTGTACTATTTAATGGTCATAACAATCTCTCTTATCATCATAACTGTCGTAAATCGTCACAGCCATCGTGATGTTAACATTTTAGACCAATTAAACTGTATGGTATCAGTTGAATTTTTATGGGACTTTTACACGACTGGCTTGACGAATATAGTATTTTTTTGGTAATCAAGACTTATCTCATACATAATTGCTCCCCACTATTCCACTAATTCATAAAATAATATATAATGATTAATTTCCAGTCAAACTCTATTAAAATCTTTACTACTTTTATTTAAATTAATTATTGTCAAAAGGCACATTTCCACTGCTGTTAGCCTTGCATTTCCAGAAGTAAGACTCTTCTCGTCATAAGTTTATGTTTATCACAATACCGCTTCATGTACTTTGGTTAGAGAAAATATTTAAATTAAAGATATCATAGTATTAGTTTGATTGGCAACTTGTGTAAAATTTTCATTGAAGCATTAGCTTATTAATCTACTAAGGACATGTTACCTAGCATGTTTAAATGTTTAATTAAAGCAGTTTCCTNATTGAAGCATTAGCTTATTAATCTACTAAGGACATGTTACCTAGCATGTTTAAATGTTTAATTAAAGCAGTTTCCTGATTTGAACATATGCGTGGTTCTCATTATTAAAAAATTTTGTATTTGAAAGCCATTATATAAAACATACTTTGGGGAAGTTTCTATCATACACACACACACACACACACGAGTCCAGTCACCGAGAAAAGTTTCACCAACGATGAATTATGTTAATATATGTCCGAGNATTGAAGCATTAGCTTATTAATCTACTAAGGACATGTTACCTAGCATGTTTAAATGTTTAATTAAAGCAGTTTCCGGATTTGAACATATGCGTGGTTCTCATTATTAAAAAATTTTGTATTTGAAAGCCATTATATAAAACATACTTTGGGGAAGTTTCTATCATACACACACACACACACACGAGTCCAGTCACCGAGAAAAGTTTCACCAACGATGAATTATGTTAATATATGTCCGAGGCAGTGAGGGTTGTGAGCTAAGTGTATGTGTATTTACCAGTGGGATGCTAAACGGTATGTTTGAAGTGGAGGGGCATTAAAAATCCAAACCTGTCAGTAAACATAAAACTAGCAATCGTTTTGTTTCAGGGGTGCTTACCATATTGACGAAATATTAAGCATGGCTACTCCAGAAGCTGTGGAAGAAGTCAAGAACTTGCAGACTACCATTCAGCCTGATCAAGGAGCTTACATTCACTACACATCGGTAGGCACGTAGATACTACTATTTAAAAGTTTAGTGACATTTCGATAATGAAATATAGAAAGCAAAAAAGTTGCAATTAATGAAACTGTTCATTATAGCGATTCCATGACGTATTTAAAGAATTTGCATCATTATCATATTATTGGCGTTAGGAACAAATAAATTATGTTTTGTAGTTAAATAGCACAGGGACAATGGTGGAAGAATTCTTTAAACTGTCATAATGATATATGTCCGTAGCTACATATGAATGGTGAATATCGATACTGTGATGGTATTTTAGTGAAATATCACGAATAAAAGAATTCTTGCAGTTATCTCTCGATTGGATACAAGCTTGAAATTGACACATGCACCAATACTGAGCATGCCCATGTCATCATTTTAGAGAGCTGACAACTCCATGAAAGAGAGAGAGAGAGAGAGAGAGAGAGAAACAGAGGGAATGAGGATAGAACGCCAGGGTTGAAAGGAGGGAGGGAGGGAACTTGACGATAAAGATAAAGTGCTCTATTTCTGATACTTTTCTTTCGACAGGAATTTAATTGAAGAAAAACAGACGGATTTCGTCTCATTTTTGTAAAACATAATTAACTTAGTGCGGTTTTATTAGGATTTATTTCTTAACTTTCACCAATTTTGCAAGAAGAAGCTAACGTCCAGCATCAAAATTTAGCCATAGTTTTGATGATCGAAGGAAAATCTACATTTCTTATTTTGCGAGTGAAACCAGATTATGTTTCCAAAAAAAAAACGTATGTGTACAGGTATATTTGCATAGCGACTTTCTGAAATAACAAAACATTTTCAGGTAGTTTATTTAATTAAATACATGATATCAAATAGGTTTGTGAAAATAATTATTTTACAAACACTCATGATTATTCGTGTTACCATTTAGTTGGAAGTTTAAAATATAGTATATTTACCCTAAATTAGAAGACATTAAATTAAACTGGTTACAGTACTTATGAATTCGGTTTATTATATGTCAGTGTGAAGGAATAAAGTGGTAACCAAATAATATATTGTGTGTTATGATAAAATCTGTGTACAATCGCTTGTTCAACTCTTAAGGGATGTGTCATCTTACAATTTTATAATGTTGCTATTTTCGAAAAGTGGCAGAAATATATAAAAATGGTATGTGTTATAAAGGCATAATTTGTATCTGCTATTCAGACTGGCACTCATAGCGAGAAGGTACGTTCTTGTTTATTCCTGTAGTTGTGATGTAACAAGTTCGTGTTAGATTACTAAGTCCTACTAGTACTCTTGGGTGCAAATATTAAGGACGAAGTGGAACAAACAGGCAGAACCAATCGAAAGACCGATCAGGAGATCGCCTAGAGTTCGGTACTATGGGCCATCCATATACGCAGCATGATGTACTGTGGGCGAACACGGAGGGTATAAAACACAATCACGGTGTACGCTCAGAATCTGGGCGAGTTTACTCAAGGTCGAATCACTTGGAAGTTTGAATAAAACCGATGTGTGACTTGTGACGCCTCGGAGTTCTGGATCGTACACAGCATCGTGCCACAAGCTTGGACGGCATTTCGAACGGTAGAAACAGTTGTACGAAGTTTTAGTAGTGGTCGTCCACGAGCATCCACGGCGACGTAGTACCGGTATATTGCCCTACAGGCGAGAAGAGATCGACGGCGGTCAGCAGGTGAAATCGCAAGACACACGGAAAGCATTACTGAATGCGCATTTTACCGTGAACAGAAGACTGCACAAAGTGGTTAGTTTCCTAGGCGACCAGTGCAATGTACGCCATCGTATATAGTGTTTGCTGTGGTGCCACGAACACGAGGACCAGAGAGCTTGGCAATGGGGTCGAATGCTCTTTAAAGGTGAGAGACAATTTAGTCTTACGGAACATTTCCGGACTTATGTACAACTGAAGAGAGCGGGGAACATGTAATCACCCCTCCAACATCACCGAAAGGCACCGGTTGCATGTACCAGAGTTCCCGTTTGAGGAGGGATTATGCTTGGTGGTCATACGGAGCTCCACATCTTCCCAGAAGGCTTAGTCACTGGGGACTGATATTGTCCTCATATGCGTCTTTCCCGGAGTGCTTTTGGCCCTGAATTCCTCTTCGTGGACTACAGCTCTACACTTTATCCTACAGCGGCTGTCGCTAAAGTGTCGGAGAGCGAAAATATTCGCCGCATGGGTTGGCCCGCACGGTTTCCAAACTTAAATCCAATCGAATACGCGTGGGAAGTTGCTGGGAGATGCCTGGCAGCACGCCGTCAACTACCAGTAACGATGCCGCAGATTTCATCAACGCTTCAAGAGGAATGAGTCATGAAACTTCAAGATCTCGTCGACAACCTCGTATTGAGCATGAACAGACGGTGCACAACCTGTATCGCAGTCAGGGAGGATAATATCCCCTACTGTGAACTGCACTTTTCTTTCTTGCTGCCTGTCGTATGAACTTTTATGTCTTCTGTCTTGCCGTGCCCGGAACCCACTTTTGAACAAAGGTCGTTCGCATTCTTTGGATTCCTGTCTTAGTCAGTGTTCTTCATATTTCCATATACTCTTGCATCTCGACGAGGTTATCGTACGCCTTGTACTCACAGTATTTCAAACACAAATTTGTGACCTTATATGTGAAAACCTGCCCTGCCCTTAATTTTTGCACACCAGTGTACAGTAATACCCCGCTTTACGCGAGGGATACGTTCCGGAAAAAATCGCGTTAACTGAAATTCGCGTATATCGAGGTTTATGATTAAACATAGTCAAAATTTAATACAAAAAAATACGAATCATTTTAATCAATCACTTTAATTCTAAGAGCACTTTATGCAATACATACATGCTATTAATTATTTTTTACGGAAAAATACATCTATTGTCTTTTGGGTAGCGTTTTTTTTACGTTCTTGTAAAATACGTTCATAACACCCAACACTGTTTTTAATAGTTTGACACACGGTTAAGACACGGTCATCATTATTGTCTATACTCTGCAATATGTCCAAACCTGAATAAATTTTTGAAAGAGCATTTTGTATTCCCCCTGAAGATAAAACTTTCTCTTCTACTTGTTCTTCCTCATCGTAGATAGGATTATTCTGTAACTCGATCAGATCTTCATTGCTGAGAGGATCGTCGTGCGTTGCTACAAGTTCTACGAGATCTTCTACTGCGACATCTTCAAGTTCAGACCCCTCAATCATTGCAGCAATGTCTTCAAGCACTTGTCTCTTCATCTGGACAATTCTTCTAGGTGCTTCCACTACATCTGGCCAAAGATTACGCCACACCCCGTTCATACAACTCTTTTTAACTTCCTTCCGAGCCTCTTCTATGTTGTGAATAGCCTTCATAATGTTGTATGACTTCCACCACTCTCGCATAGACTGTCTTCCTTCCCCGTCAGTTTCATGAATTAGTTGGCTAAAAGTGCGGCGATGGTAATAAGCTTTGAAGTTTGCTATTGCTCCCTGGTCCATAGGTTGTAATATTGACGTAGTGTTTGGTGGAAGGAACTTCACGTACACTTTTAAGTCTCTGGGCGTATCAAGTGAGGTTGGATGTCCTGGGGCATTGTCTAAGAGTAATATAACTTTAGGTTCAAGCCCATTTCTGTCACAGTAGGATTTGACTGATGGGCAAAAACTATTAGAATACCATTCTTGAAAAATTTCCCGTGTAACCCACGCCTTTCTGTTTGATCGCCACACAACTGGTAGACTTGTCTTGTCTGTGCCTCGCATTGCACGGGGTGTTTCTGAATGGTACACTAGTAAAGGTTTCAGTTTGAAATCACCAGTGGCATTACCACCCAGCAGAAGTGTTAGTCGATCTTTCGCAGCTTTGAAACCACTGGCTTGACGTTCTTCCTTAGAAATGAATGTTCGAGATGGCATTTTTTTCCAGTAAAGTCCGGTCTCATCAACATTGAAGATGAGACAAGCAGGAATTTTCTCTCGTCCAACGAACTCTTGAAACTTGTCTGGAAACTCAGCTGCAGCTTGAATGTCCGCGCTGGCCGCCTCGCCTGTTATGTGGATATTGTGAAGATTAGAACGCTGCTTGAACCGATGGAACCAGCCTCTGCTGGCAGCAAAAGTCGGAGTGGAACTCCCTTCTCCTTCTTCTGTTTTCAGCATCTCATATAAAGATTTTGCTTTTGTGCATATGAGGTCTTGACTTAGTGGTGTGTTCTTCTTATTCAAATCTTCGATCCAGACTGACAGTAACTTCTCCATTCTTTCTAAGATAGAGGATCTCGAACGAGAAAGTTTTGTTGCACTTACAGGTGTTGAACTTTCGCTGGAGACTTTAATTTTTGCCCGATTTTTAAAAATCGTTCTCACAGTCGATTCTGATAGTCCAAAATCTCTCCCAACAATTGTTGCTTTGCCTCCATTTTCCATTCTTCTTAACACTTTCATCTTCAATTCCAAAGTTACGCTTTTACGCTCTTTTTTCTTTACAGGCGGCATTTTTGACGTAGCGTTAAATTATGACATATCTCCAATAAATGTTAAAACACGACTGCCAGCCGAACTAAACATGACGGAACAAACGAAACGAACGAGGGAATCCCCATAGAACAAAGTCGAAGGACGGGGAATTCCCAATTCTTCAAACAGAATGTTCAGAGGAAGCGGGGATTCCCGCAACCATAGAGAAGTTGATGACTACATTATGTTTATACGCACTCTTTCGCGTAATGAGAGGCATTTGAGCGCCAAATATGAAATTCGCGTTATAGTGAAACCGCGCATAACGGGGTCGCGTAAAGCGGGGTATTACTGTATTTGCATAGGATGAAAAATAAAACACACACATAAAATGTCAAAATGAATAAAAAATAATATTAACTGCAGTAATTAAGGACTTTCTCTTTCAGGGAACAACTGGAACCCCAAAAGGAGCTTTGTGGAGTCACCATAATGTCGTTAATGCCGCTTACGTCTACGGAAAATCGCTTAGTTTAAACGAAGGAGATGAAGTAAGTATTTTAGGTCATTTAAAAAGCTGATTTCGTCCAATGCAGTGTTCGCGACTTTAAGAAAATGACTTTATTGAAACTTGTGTATGTTATACCACAAACTCGTGTTGTTATTGCAGCCACACCGTCTTCTGGCTCAGATGCAAAGTTGTCACATAGGGACCAGCATGACGGCCATAGCAAGTGGCTTGCACTTTGGCTGCACCACAGTGTTCGCGGCTGCCAAATTTGGCCCCCGCTCATCTCTGACAGTGCTTCAGGAAGAAAGGTTTCATTTTCAAAAAATTACCGACTTTAGCAATTAGATATTTCTGATAAAAATTATTTGAGTAATAATTTTGTACTCTTAACTACATACACTGGCCAAGTGTGTGATGCAGTGGGATGCGTTGTTGATTCTCATACAGGGCTTCTGGGTTCAATTCCCAGCAGTATCCCTTGGAATTTTTTTAATGATTGGTGGGTCTGCCACACCGTCATGCTACGGAACGTAAAGGGAAGCCATCGCAGGACAGAATCTTTCGGGAGCGCGGTGGCTTCTACCATCATGACGTGGTTTCTGTGGTTACTATCAACACATCAGAGTCAATGACGTATCGTTTGAAAAGTTTTTTTGCCAAAGGCTGTTCACGGTAAAGTCAGCACTTTTGAAATCAACCTTTGAAAAATGTCACTGGCCACACTCGCATATATTTTAACGGGTACGCTGACAGGTATGCGCCCAGTAAAGTTGGTAACATCGGAGGGAAATTAGTTCCATGTGTTAATGTTTAATTAAAAGTATTTCTTAAAAATGTGTGAACACTGAAATGATTTATTTTACTTTATGCTTTTTAAATGCATATAAATGTAAGAATGAGTAAATTTGTAAAATATTCACTTCTATAATAGTATTGCAGTTTCACTTGACCAATGCATTAATAAAGTGATGAGGCGCATGGCAATGTAAATTTTACATGCGGTGAAAGCACACAACATGCACACAAATATATCTTAAGCAGGGCTTTCGAAAGTGCTCATATTACTGTGAACAGCCTATACTGAATAGTAAGATGAACATTTGATGGCAGAAAACGAATAGCTGTTATTGCGAATTCACTAACAGCTACTTAAATTTAGAAGTAATATGTCACAATATGAAACACATATTGAAATACTCATTCTAAAATATCGAACGACGTTTGCAAGACATGCCATAAAGTGTTAAAAATATTAACTCAGCCATCAATGCAACTAAGTTTTATTAGCAGTAAATTACTTGGAGTAGTAGTATGTTCCAGTTATTATGTTCGCTTTGCATCGTGTACAAATTTTAAGCAAATAAAAATACAGCAAAACTTATAATTAGAATATAACTGCGGTTGAATAACAAACTGTGGTAAGGCATGTGCCTCAGGGAAGAGGAGGACAGAAAATACTTTCCAAAAAATGTATAACGGAGAGATGGAATTCTCTTGTGAGTAGACAAACTAGTACACCACACCACAGAGTATATAAGTAAATATAGTGACGAAATGGCGTTTCCGCTCACTGATTGGCTGTTTTTAGTGTTCTTATTTTCTGCACGCCTAGGCGTATGATGTATGTAGGTAGTTGGGTTTAACGACTCGTCGTCAGCGAGGTCGTTATAGTCGGTGCCGGTTGCACAGGGAAGAGATATTGAGGAAGGAATGGCAAGGAATCGGCCAGGGTATTCGCCTGGAGTGATTTCGGGAAACCATGTAAAATCGAAATCAGGATGACAGGACCGGATATCGAACCCAGGTCTTCCCGAACGCGAGTCCAGTGAGTTACCACTGCGCCACCTCGCTCGGTTAGGCGCATGAGGTTAGGAAATTAATTCCTATACGCGAAAAAAACGTATTTCAATGTCAGATTAGCTGCTCGATCTTCCTTGGCCATGCAAGTAGATATATATTGCCGATTCGAGGACAAGGACTGGAGGCTACGGATCTGCGGATCCGCCACCATAATACATCCGCCATCTTGGATAACGTCACAGCCGCTATCTTAAATCCGCCATCTTGGATAACATCATGGCTGACATCTTGAATAATGTCACAACCACCATCTTGTTTCCATTGGCCACATTTTTTGTAATCTATTTTGTTTTCGTCCGCCATTTTGTTTCTGCCATTTGCCAACTTATCCACCATTTGGTTTCCACTTGTCTTTTTGTTTACATCGGCTGTTGCTAGAGGGCACACCAGTCATTCGATCACCATATTTATTTATGAAAATGGCAGCTAGAATGTGCTAGTGTCTCTCTCACTTGACTTGGCCACCATGTTGGTTCTAGAGTTGGCCACTAGGAGTGCTGCTTTTTTATTTCGGAGCTCAAAATATTGTCTGGAGAAGGGCGGTAACGAATTGCCTAACCTTGGGTCGGCATGCAGATGCCTTAGACCACTCGGCTGCTGGGACAAGGGTTGAAAAGAAATAATATAATGCGTGTGAGGGGGGGGGGTGAATATATATTTAGTCGTGATTATTCTAATGCATAGTAATGCATTTTTATATAAGTTTATTTGACTACCCGAGACTTGTATAGACCAGCAATAAGAATTTTTTTCATATTGTCCTAGACTTGTGATAAGAATTTTTTCATGTAATCATAATTATTGTTTAAATACACATTTTTCTTTTTAAGTATTTTTAAAGTACATTTTTAAAGTATTTCTAAGTATTTTTTTTCTTTTTTAAATTATGAAAATATATACTTTATAATTAAAACGCATTTTTTTATTTCATCTCTTATTCATTTTTTATTTTTATATAATTTTTTTCATTGAAGACATTTATTTTGTGTTTGTCATCCATCCTCCCTTTGCCACAACACGCCCACCCACTCATTCCCCACCCCCAAACCACTCGTTACCTCCCCCTCCTTCCCGACCCGTACCTATTTTCCCATTAGCAAGTTTGTCAGAGCCAATCAGGCACCTTCGTCTACCTCCTCCATTGCACTCACATACCAGCATGTAAAAGGTCCCCCCCCCCCAAATACACTTTTAACGCGTTGTCTGTTCATGTGTTAATCTAATGTATGTTCGTTCTTGTTAACATAATATATATGCGCTTAAAAAATGTATATTAAAAGGATAGTAGATCAGGATTTTATTTTCAGAAACGCAGTTAAACTGCATGCTAGTCTTGATATGGGTGTGCAGTGTAGGCACATTAGTTGAACACTGCAAAGTGACTCAAAATATTGGCATTGTGTTTGCACATTCGCAAATATTTTAAGGATTTTAGACAATTTTTTCAATTATGTTTTACAAAAGTAACTTTCTCGAGAATGTCAATGTATACCTCTCATCATATATATAATTCGTGTGTACTATACATGAAAAATCTGCATGCAATAACAAGGGAATTTTATTTAGAAGGTTATACTGATTTCCTAGTTGTTTTATAAGTATAACAAAAATCATGAATGCCAAAATTTTGCAATCTATTCTTGGCCACATTCAGGCCATAATTTGAACTGGATACGCCTGTAGGACCCCAAATTCAAGAGTTTTCAACTGAAAAGCAATTAATTCTTTTTGGACATTTTTATTCAGTACACAAAAAGTTTAAATGCTTACGTGGTGCATAATAATATGACATTTTAAATTACTGACAGTGTTTTACGTACACGTGAAAGTGAGAAATATTTTAAATTACGTTTGATGTGAATTCATCCTTAATACTGGCCCGAGAATACACGTCATTGGGTTGCTCAACTTTTGAAAAGAAAACTAAGTTTACGGTAATGCCATGCATGACCTCTAACCTCCACGCCCTCCATACTACGGACATTTACGTCAACTATTCAAACGGGAAACTGATGCCTCTAAGATTCGATTAGCTGATAAACTAGAATTTCAGTTAGGTCTGTCTATTCATTGCAAACAAGTACGTAGAGTGAGACTGTTTGCTTACTGCCATCTTTCCTGAAATAATTGGAACCACCTCTAAGTAGTATTTAAAATACAGTTCTCGTAATGCTGTACTGATAAAAAAATTACCTCTATTAACCGCTTCCCATCTTTTCACCGCCACTCGTAGATCCGATGGCTTGGTTTTATGCTGATTTTCATGTAGCTAGGCTTCTTTTAAATGAACCTTAAAATAATCCACTTATTTAACTGAAGTCACAGCAATGATGACACTCAGTTATAAATAGTTGTGCAAGTTAAAATCTTATTAAAAGTGCAATTTTGAAAGTATGGGGTCACTAATTTATTTTTAATGCAGATATGAGTTATAACTGGCCTAATAGTAAAACATAGCACAGTAACGATGAAAAAAAAAAGGGTGAGGGAGGACAAAGGAAGCATCCCCCCCCCCAGCCTTACTGGTGCGCCCCGTAATAAAACAATGTTGATTAAATGTTGTTCATGGTTAACTGAGCACCTTTGAAATGAACATTTGTTACTGCCCGTACATGAATATATTTAAATACGCACACTAAGTGGCAGGCACCTAGTAAAGTTGGTAATAACGGAAGGAAAGTAGTTTCACGTGTTAACGACGAATAAAATTTTTTGGGTAACATTTGAAAATACTCAAATTATTTATTTAGATTTTTTTTAATGCATATGAGTGTATAAATTAAAAAATCTATAAAATATTTATTTTTCTAAAAATTACAATTTTATTTGACCGGCGCGTGAATAAAGCGATCAGGCCCATGGCCGTGTTAATTTTACATGTGGTGGAAGAATACACCGTTTGCGTACAAGTAGGCTTCCAAAAGTGCTCAGTTTACCACTAATAGCCTGTAAGTTTCATACTTCACATAGATTTACTTAAAATAGAGGTCAGTAATAATTTTAAATAGTAACTTTTATACTGTTGTGCGTATTTTGTGTGTAGATATTGACATTATAGATTTCAAAACCAAATTTTGGAAAGAAGTACTTTCTGCACACCAGGGGTAACACATTCTTTACAAGACCACGTACCCCCCCCCCTCCTCCACCACCTTAACCGAAAAAACCTGATGTCCCAGTTTCTATGACTCGAAGGGGTTTCCATAACGAAAAAATTAAGCAGTACAGTAGGCTTCAGAAATTCTATTGACGCAATAACGATTATACTACCATACGTACGACCAATAGAAAATCATTTTAAAATGTGTTATTTGAAATAAAAGTAGAAATAGGTTTTCTTTTAATAAATTTTTTGCAGTCGACAATTGTTTTTAGCAGCAGGCCAACAGAGATAAATTTTGAAATTCGTTATTTGAAATCAAAATTAACATATGTGCATTTTCTGTAATTGGCTAAACTTAAAATTTGGGTATCGATTTTTCTAATCTACAATTTTTTCCACTACGAAAGAAAACTTTGTAAGTTCTACTGCTTAGAAGTTATTGCTTAAGTTTTTCATTGTGTTAACCACTTAACAGTGATGGACGCATGACGTACTGGTATTTATCTCCTATAGCAGTGTTAATTCTGCACGCGGTGAAAAGAATAAAGTGATAAGTGCTTTCGTGGGTTTCAGTCCCTCTCATGGTAAGGCTGTGACAATTTTTGTAGTATTATAGGTCCCATTAGCATGTAAACTGACTTCGTTAGATATCTATAGCTGATGAACGAAAGGTCGGTGGTAAATAGCAACGCGAAAATAGTGATAATGGTAATAAGTAATACAATAAAAGAAATTGTTCAGAATTCTTAATATTCTATTACATACACGTTTGCTGTGCGAACAAGAACGAATTCACGTTTAATGTCAAACAGCACAAACTAACTTATAATTATCAGTTTTCATTTTTGCAGGTGTCGTTTTGCGCTGGGTACACCGGTAATGTACATAGATATGATAGCTACTGCGCGAGAGCTTGGTTTGACCGTGAGTTACCCAAAGTGCGCCATCGTAGGAGGCACAACAATCTCCGAAACTTTAGCACGAGATGTAATCAATACTTTCCAATTGGAGAGATTTATTGTGAGTACTAAGCACGTAAAATTTAGTAAATTTTCGCACGTAGCCTACATTAAAGGATTGGTGATATACAGGTTGATTCTAAAATCATGGGACAAACATTGAGGGGTGGTAGAGATCACTAAAACAAACAATTATTGTATGGGAATATATGGGCGGGAGTGACGCGTTGAGGCGTTGAGGGCGTGGTGGGCCAGTCCGATGGCCACCACGATCGCCAGATTTATCGAGTCTCGATTTTTTCCTATGGGGGCATTTGAAAGCCCTCATTTACCAGACTCCAGTTGATTCCATTGAAGACCTCGTCGCTCGACTATCCTGTGCGGCTGCACGCGTGCGTGAAATACCCGGCGTATTTCAATCTGTTCGCCAATCACTCCACCGACGCTACCAAGCTTGCATTACTGTCGGTGGTAGCAATTTTGTGCAATTATTATAAACATTGCTGTAAAAAGGCATTTAGCGGTGACGTAAATAAACAATGTGTTGCATTTCATGTGTTATTTTTGTGTTTGTGCCTCAACGCGTCACTTCCGCCCATATATTCCTTTACAATAATTGTTTGTTTTAGTGAATTCTACCACCCCTCAATGTTTGTCCCATGATTTTAGAATCACTCTGTATATGCTTATATTGCTAAATTTGTATTTGTGTTTATGTATGTCTATTAATTTTTGTACTGCAGTAAAATTGCTCACTTAAAACTTGATATATTTAATGCATTTTTACAGCCTGTTTATGGCATGACTGAAGGAATTCCTTTCTTCGTGTCAACTAAGGAGGATACATTGGAAGAGTCTATTTCAACCGTAGGAAGGGCAGTTGAAGGCTTTGAGGTAAATGCNTGTCAACTAAGGAGGATACATTGGAAGAGTCTATTTCAACCGTAGGAAGGGCAGTTGAAGGCTTTGAGGTAAATGCAAAGAACTTTGTGGAAGTATAAGTTGTATCAGTTTGATTTAATTTGAATGAGCTTGACACAACAACTTATGGAATACCCAAAGAAAGGTTTAGAAATAAAATAAATGCTTAGAATGGCCACCAGTAATAATAGTCGAATGAAAATTAAATTTTAATTTATCAATTAGTGTATTTGTAAACTAAACGCAATCCTCCTTCAAAATAACATATTAGTGTTAATAATTTTATTTTGCGCAGTTCAAAGTGGTCGACCAGGACGGAAAAATGGTGCCGATGGGTACTCCTGGAGAACTGTGGGTGAGAGGATACTGCGTGATGCAGGGATATTGGGAAAACGAAGGAAAAACTAAGGACACCATAACGAAGCATGGATGGTTAAAGACTGGGTAAAGGCATGTTTTCAGAAATAATAACAATTCAATAACCGCATTTTATTCCCTTCTGAAAAGATTAAATCAAGTCTGTCGGAGACAAATGTATAATTTCTATGAGTGAAATAAAATATTAGTGATAAGGACTATAGTTGCATCTATGTTGTGTTGGCATCTCTAGGGATATATGAATAGCGTATGTTGTAATAGCGGCCGCAATGGTGTAGTGGTTATACAACTCGCCTCCCACCTAGACGAAACGGGTTCGATTCNGTGTAGTGGTTATACAACTCGCCTCCCACCTAGACGAAACGGGTTCGATTCCCGGTGGGGTCACTCCCGGATTTTCGCATGTGGGAATCGTGACGGGTTTTCTCGGGAACCTCCCATTATCCTCACCCCTTCATTCCGGCGCCGGTCCATGCTCCACTCGCTTCACCGTCATCGGCTCTCAAGACCTCGAGCCACCTAAATCTCTTCACTCACTGACGCATTCGCTCATTCATGATGTAGTAGCTACCGGTAATATGTTGGCAAAAAATTATATTTCTTACACAAAAGGAATTTTATTAGCATATTTGAGCGCTGTTTCAGCTGTGTAAATTCAAATAATACGCCTGCTTCACGAATCCACTGACTAGAAGGGACACGTCATGGAACACCGATGGTGAGGCACCACTCGCCTCCCACCATGACGAAGTGTGTTCGATTAACAGCGAGGTCGTCCCGGATTTTCGCATGTCATGTGGGAAGTATGGCAGACGTAGCTTTTGGTCAATGTATTTCCTCGGGCTAGTCCCGTC
>NQII01001299.1:75803-109323 GCA_002778355.1 Clitarchus hookeri
TCCCTTCATGTTCAACAGGACGCAGTGGACCCGCTTCCTGCCTAGATGTGATGTTCTCGGCACAGTCTGACTGAAGTCATTCATTCCACGTACGTTTCTGATATATACTACGATAAGTAATAACGAATTGGAATATCTAAAAATTTATAGGAATTAAACGTTTGAAAATCAACTAGTGAATCGACTTGTTTCTAAAATTCATCCAATGTTTTGAGACATATAAAATAACATTTGAATATTGAAATTTTAATTTTTGGTTGTAAATTTTATGCAAATTTTTTTATGAACATACATTTAACCTGCCATCAAAAAATTCCAGCACTTGAAGGTTATGTCGATGATTTTTTCTTTCTTGACGTAGTTCAGTAGCTTAATAAATTCGCGGGTGCTCGAAGTCACGTGGGGAACGAACAACTCCAAGTTGGTCAAGGTTATAGCGATGAGCTGTGGGTTTTCTCCGGCTCCCAACACTGCATCGAGATGCGAGGAGGCTAGTATTATCAACAGTTCTTGCTTGGCTCCTATTATTATCTTCCTATAGTCTTCGGCGAAATCAAGTAGCATTGATAGTGGCACGCTCACCTCTAAATTTCCTTCTGCAAAGATGGGAACTTTTTAGCTGACTTCCATTCCCTAGCCTGCCATTTTTACCATGTCGAGATTGTTAGGCGTGAGTGAGGGTAGTTTTTTTTATGGTGGTGGTTATGCCCACATCCCGCATTTCATCAATAGTAACGCCATTCTGTTCGTACATTACTCGCTCGAAAAGGTGGATTATACCATTGCGAACGAACATGGTNCATCAATAGTAACGCCATTCTGTTCGTACATTACTCGCTCGAAAAGGTGGATTATACCATTGCGAACGAACATGGTGGTGGTGGGTTGGGTCCCATCCTTTTTCGTGAGTATACTTCAGATTGCGAAGGAAGAATGTAAATATCTTGATGTTGTATCGGGATTCGAACCTCCCGTCCGAGGGTATAGGGTCCGGTCAGATAGGGCTGGTAGCAATGCAGCTGATACTTGTCGATTCTGTCGTAGAATTCTGCCCAACAAGTTACATTCAATATGTTGTCGTCTTCCATGTCTGTTCACTTTAAAACCTAACCTACGTAAAAACTGCTCATTGGCACGTGTTAGCATATTGATGTCTCGAGCTCTACTGGTCCCGGGATATTCACGGTCCAATGCATATCTTAGGGAAAGCGGGTGGTTGCTAAGTGGTCTTTGTTATACCTCCCTCTGGAATGGTTGTGTAATAGTAATGTTTTGATGTTAGGATTTTAAAAATTGCCATACATTTACACACACGTGGATTCTGGTTTAACTTATAGTATCGACATTTCTACCCAAGAACAGCATTTCACCTCTCCCGGAAAAACATTTTGGCTACATCATAGCGGGGGTCGCGAGTGGGCGTAGTGNCCCAAGAACAGCATTTCACCTCTCCCGGAAAAACATTTTGGCTACATCATAGCGGGGGTCGCGAGTGGGCGTAGTGGCTAGAATACTCGCTTCCCACCAAGGTGAACCGGGATCGATTCCCGGTGGATTTTAACACGTGGAATCATGCTTGACGATGCCGCTGGTCGCAGATTTTCTCGGGGATCTCCCGTTTCCCCCGTCCTTTCATTCCGGCGCTGCTCCATATCCACCACATTTCACCCTTATTGGCCCTCAAAACCTCGTTATTAGGAGCCGCCCAAACACCTTCACTCCGCTCCACTACATTTTGGTGACTGCTGAGTGTTTAGCCTTCACCTGCTGAGTCTTCTGAATGAGACGTGTTTTCCACATTTAAATGTATGACATGAAAACATAAAAAAATATAACGAGTAAGAATTAATGTGAAGTGATATTTGGTGTTGTATCTAGAGATCAAGCAGTGCTGAGAGAAGATGGACATGGGCAGATAGTTGGCAGGATCAAAGACATGGTCATCAGAGGAGGTGATAACATCTTCCCTAAAGAAATTGAAGACTTTTATCTCACACATCCAGAAGTCACAGATGTCCAGGTTTGTAGAGGTCGTGTTTTTAAAATCATAATACATGAATATTTCATAGAATTGTTACTTTAAATACATAAATCTTTATTAGGTACATATTATATTTTGGGAAATACAATGTTTAATTTATCAAGGAATCAGTAACCAACACGAGAAAAAGGTGCGTTTCTGTGAATATTTGTATTTACCCATATCATACTTATGCTTAATTAAGGGTTAATTTGTGTGTCATTTGTTGNGCGTTTCTGTGAATATTTGTATTTACCCATATCATACTTATGCTTAATTAAGGGTTAATTTGTGTGTCATTTGTTTTGCAAGTAGTGGAGCATTACAGGGTGGTACCCATGGGGCAAGAGCAGGTGATACCCCGTCATACCCTACCATTATTTGCATCGTGAAAAATCCTTATAGCCTGTAAAATTTATCTAAAAATAGCGTATTTTTTACGAAATGCTGGCATACGAAATACTGGCGGGGCAGTTATTATTATCCCTATTATTAGTTTATAGACACCCTACAAGTTGAAAAAGAATTATTTTAACATGAATAACTCTGTTAAACCACAAAAAAAGTAAATAGTAAATGCTTATTTTTTTAAACCGAAAATTGGGATGAAAATTAGACTAATAATAATAGGTATGATTTTTTTTTTGACATTTCTGATGCCAATTCTGAGAGGCAGTTCTTGTCCCAAGAAAGTATGAAACTAGCTATAGCAGAAGTATTGACAGGTGAAATGGGATATTAGAAAGCTTCTAAATTGCTTCAAGTCCCTCAAAATACTCTTGAGGACAGAGTACAAAAAGTGGAAAAAAAAGTAAGTTAAAAGCTACAGAAGCATATATCTAAAAGAAGCATAGGACACTAGTAGCATGATTTGTAGAAGTCTTTGGCAAGAGGCTNNNGGGGGGGGGGGGGCGGAGAGCCGGTGCCATTCATGCTGTCATTACAGTCGGCGGCTATATTGAATTTGGGTAACCTTGACCCATGACCCTAACCTTGAACCTGTGCCCATGACCTTAAATAACCTTACACCCAAAAAATTCTAAAAAATCTCAAAAAGTTATAAAAAAATTAACAAATTTATAAAAAAATTCCAAAAAATTATCAAAAATATATTTAAAAAATTTATAAAAAGATATTTAAAAATTACTAATAAATTTTTAAAAAAACGCACATTTACGGAGGTCCCTCCACCAGCTCTCTCGCCATTTTTTTTATTGGTTATTTAATTGGTCAGTTACTCGTATTCGTTATTAGTCGGCAGGCCTGCACCCATTCCACCCAACTAGGCCCCTCTTACGATCGGGCAGGACTAGAACCCCCACATCGGCAACTAGACTTTAATATATCATTTCTCAGCTTGTGTGGGAGGTAGCCGCATTTTAAGTTTCTTCGGGTCAGTTTTTTAAGAACATCATTAAGTAAACGACTGTGCACTGTTATCTGCAATAGTACATTTAATGGTAAAGGTTCGTACTCTGCATACTGGACATTCGTAGATGAACTGTGTCATTCAAAAGATAAATAAAATATATATCAAACTAATCTGGAACTTATTTCTTAAGTAACTGGTGTTCAATTAACTGAGTCTCGTGTTTCTACCTCTGAGCAAGCCGTGGCAACGTAAACAGTCGACAGTAGCAAGTGCCGAACGTTAACAAAATGGCGCCCACCTGTGAGCCTGCATTATTTTTAATATAACGTAAATGTAAAAAGGCGGAACTTTACAACGCATCAGGACTCACGACGTGCGTGTTCCGCGGGCCGCACTGGTGCAGCGACTGTGGGCTGATGACGTGAAGACAGTGGCCGTGCCAGACCACGCAGGAGTGGTCCACATCATTACGTGACTGATTTTTCATGTACAGGATGGTTTCATATCATTTAGACTCGGTTTCCCCGACCCTCGCGTTAGGCTTTCGGTGTTTATTTATATTAACGCGTACGTGTTTTAATGTAACCTGTGAATTTGTATGTCTTGTTATCGGTGCAATTGCATACCCCCCCTTTTTTTTTTTCAATAAATGGCTGGTTGTAAAGGGTTACGCATTATAACGATGACTCGAACCGCCGACCCTCTGGATGGGGGGGATCCGAGTTGGTAGACACCTCCAGTAGCAGACGACAAGGGTAGCGGTGCGCGATTGTTGAGTGCGTGCAGGCCGATGCATATGTGTGTGCTATTTCAGACCCTACACTCCTACTTGCAATGGTAACTTTGCGACGCGCTNCGTGCAGGCCGATGCATATGTGTGTGCTATTTCAGACCCTACACTCCTACTTGCAATGGTAACTTTGCGACGCGCTTATATGTACACCTTTATTTCTTTTACAAGCGGGGACGGTTGTTACATGTTACCGAACTCCAAAGGTTTGGTAATGCGAATCAACTATGCTTATAACAGGGCTTAGGCCTACTTGTCCTTGTTTCCTTGATTGAAGTCGGTACTGATGTCTGCGATATGAATTTGGTGATCGTAGCTTCGGTGGGTGGGAAATTACAGGCAACTATGCTTATAAGAGGGCTTAAAGTGTAATTGTCCCTACCACCCTGTTTGTCATCGGAGGTGATACCTATGATATGAATTTCGTGACTATAGCATCTATGGGTGGTAAATGGTAGCCAACTATGCTTATACGAAGGAATAATGTGTACTTAACCCTGCGGTCCTTTTCGTCGTCGAAAGTGATGCCTATGTTATGAATTTGGTAACTATAGCCTCGGTGGGTGGGAAATGGTAGCCAACTATGCTTATACGAGTGCTTAGGGCTTACTTGACACAATCATCCTGTTCGTTGTCAGTGGTGATGAATCTGATAACTATATCTTCAGTGGACGGGAAATGACGGTCGACTATGAATGTATGATGCCTTAAAGTTTACTTGACCATACCACCCTGTTCTTTATCAGAGGTGATGTTTATGATATGAATCTGGTGCCTATGGCTTCGGTGGGTGGGAAATGGTGGGTGACTATGCTTATAAGTAGGCTTAGGGCGTGCTTGACCCCACGGCTCAGTTCATCCTCGGGGGCGATGACTATGTTATGAATTTGGTGACTATATCTTAAATGGTTCGGAAATTACAACCAACTATGCTTATAAGTGGGCTTAGGAACTGCTTGCGCCAGCGGCCCTGTTCGGCGTCTGGGGTGATGTCTATGTTATGAATGTGGTGACTGTTCTTAAATTGTTTGGAAATTACAACCAACTATGCTTATAAGTGAGTTTAGGGCATACTTGACCCTGCGGCCCTTTTCGTTATCGAGAGTAATACCTGTGTTATGAATTTAGTGGCTGTATCTCAAATGGTTCGGAAATTACAGCCAACTATGCTTGTAAGTGAGCTTAGGACGTACTTGGCGCGCGCACTGTGGAACTCTAGGCTAGCGTGCGTGGACAGGCTTCGCTCCATGTCGCACAGGTGGAATGATAGAGCATGAGACTCGTCCCCGCCAGGATGCCATGTGAAAGGAGACCAGTACGAATATGAAAAAACCAAAGTAGAATGACAGAGCATGAGACTCGTCCCCCACCAGGACGCCAGGTGAAAGGAAACCAGAAGAAATATGAGAAAACCAAGATTGCATCAGACGATGGTGGTGGGGAACATCCAATATGGAAGGCTCGAATTGCAAGANGAAATATGAGAAAACCAAGATTGCATCAGACGATGGTGGTGGGGAACATCCAATATGGAAGGCTCGAATTGCAAGAGAGGGGAAAGGATGAAAATAATGGTGATCGGAAGGAATATGAAAAAAAAAACCAAAGGATAGAACAGACGTGAGACAGGAAGTAATGAAAGAGTATGAGAAAATAAAGGAGACCGGAAGGAATATGAGAAAACCTCAAGGGATAGAGCAGGCGAGAGAGAACGGGCGTGAGTGAGAGAGACAGGAAGGAATGAGAGAAGTTGCATGACAGGGCAATGAACACATTCTTCAGACAAGATGGATGGTCTGGCATGGAATGACAGAGCGTGCTTGTAAACGATTGCAGAATTTGCACAATTTTCTTCGAATTCCTCCGGATTGAGTAAAAATCAGCCGCATTGTGCAAAATATATTTCTTGAGAGAGATTTTGCTGGTTTTAAGGAAAATTCGGGAAATTTTTAGGGAAACTCTGTCGATTTTAGCTGTTTTNCTTAGGGAAACTCTGTCGATTTTAGCTGTTTTTGAGGGGGGAAAGGAAAATTATGATGGAAAAAAGGATTGCGTAACGTCATCCAAGATGGCAGCCAGCTCGTCCCCATCCCCAATCCCCTGATGGGGAAACCCCATTTTATAACTACTTATCCTTTTTTGCATTCCAGTAATGGCTCGACTTATTTATTTCATCCCATATAACAATCACAAANTTTATAACTACTTATCCTTTTTTGCATTCCAGTAATGGCTCGACTTATTTATTTCATCCCATATAACAATCACAAAGATATGTCTTATATTAATAACCAATAACCATACTTAATCCCTTCACTGATCCAATAATAGTATTAATTTTTACTCCTCGCAACCTACCCATATTCCTAGACATTATCTCCGTATTTGTGGTCTTACTGAGCCCTTCCAGCTATTTTTCCTTTCTCGGGATGTATCCGTGATCCCAATCGTGATTATAGTACCAGCTAAGTATGCTATGGGCTGTTCACGGTCAAGTGAGCACTTTTGAGGCCCTAGTTACTTTTTCTTTTCAGCCATTTTTTAAATCCTTTAACCACCTTTTTAAACCAATATTGCCATGTAAGTAATAAACACAGTGTGTATATTCGACCGCAGTTGGAAGTTAACCTCTAAGGCTTAAATAAAAAATATTTATTGACTTATTCCAAATGAGAAGGTTTTCAAAAGTGTTCACTTTACCGTGAATAGTCTATACAGCTGTTATGCGTGCAATATTTCAACATAGATAAAAAATAATGCACATGAGGCTTGCCCTGAGACCCATCCAATTTTCCAGTCATAGTTAGCTACTAATGCGCATGCCGAAGCGCCCATTAAGAGGCTTATGATAATGCAGCTGGGTATGGAAACACACCAAGTAAAAAAAAAAAACTAAGAAAACTGCTCATAAACACCAATCACCAGCATTTCGCTCACTTTCAGTCACCTCACTCGACACTTGCTTTAGATCCCCCAGAAGTAGCCAGTTTGTTATTATGCTTGCCCTAATACCTTGCTCAGTAAGAGGAACATTTCAGTGACAGGACTCACACCACATGTAATATAGTCAATTAGCTGTTATGAGATTGCTTTTTCGCAGTCTGTAAAAAAGACTGAGAAACTGTTAACAAATCGCACGGTGTCCAATTTAGCTTTGTTTTTCAGGAAGAAGTTGAAGAACTGCACCAACCGCACGGTACCGTAATGGTGTACTTTCTGGTGGGAAATTTTTAGCCTGTAATAGTGGCCATTGCTTCCAGGAGGAAACGTGAACAGTGCATCTCAGACCGGGATTGGTACATGAAATACTGGCCAACCAACAACCTGTAAGGTGTGACTGGAGGTACGATATCGTGCGACAAGTCCATGGTAGGTGTTTGAAACATCCTGGCCAGGAAGTCTGGACCCCAAGAGCATGCGAAAAGCGTCGGCATGGCAACGTACAGTGGCACACGTTTGAAGGAGCAGTTACGTCGGCATGCTTCCCTCCTCTACTTTTTCTTCTCATTCTTTTAGAGGTTCCTTCATCTGAGCTCCTTCCAATTCATTTCCCAATCACCATCGCCGGAGCAGGAAGAGGAACAGACAACTGAAGGAGCTGACAGATTGTGTGTGAAATACTGTTCATGACAGCTACTTGCAATGGCAATTTAATATACTTACATAGCCTTACGCGGTTTACGCCCAAAGTACGGGACACCTCCAACAAATGGTTGACAGTGTGAAATACAGAAAGGTTTAAGAATTGTAAAGGCAAAGAGTGCAGAAGCATAGCTTGTAGCGATAAAATTAATTTAAGCCGTCTTGTGGTTTGTTTGCAGGCATTTGGCGTTCCAGATCCACACTGGGGAGAAGAAATGTGTGTTTATATCAGGCCAACAGAAGGAGCAGAACTCAACGAGCAAGAAATGAAGGACTACTGTAAGGGTAAGGTGAGTAAAAAATATTTATAATTATTTAATTTTGTGATGGTGAAATTAAAAAAAAATATCAGTAGTCAGTAATATGACACTCTTCACTTCTGTGTCCAGGGCAGTAATTGTCAACTTTCTTTGTTCACTTCCACCAGCCAGTGAGTCCTCGCGCCACACTAACACACGTTGGTAATGCTGCAAAAACCAACCGGCTTAAGTTATATTTTGTTGCAAATTAAATATGTCCATGATGTTGAATAACTTTTCCATATTACTTTTTTGAAGTTCATATTAAGTTAAATTATTTTTTTAATTTTACAAACAATATCACAAATCTCGGAAGTTACGTGCCACTCCTCGCGGGTTAAATATCATAAATCTGCGTGAATAGTTATAATCGATCAATACTCAAATATTGCTCTAAAACAAAAAAAAAAAACTTAAATAAACCCTTTAGAATTCACACAGTGAATAATATCATTACGGTAACATGACAGAAATCACCATCTCTTAGACATAGTTGCACCACACTAGCAATGTGTCAATGGTCAACAAAACAGTGCTACATCTTGATCAACATAAACGTACCTCATTATGTAGTACGAGTAATGGAAGTGGGGTTTTCTAACAATTAAAAAGGTACCAGATGGAAATTTACTAAAACATCTAAGGTATACCTCATCACAGAATGCAGTGGCGAGTGACGTCTCAAACTGTATCTTAAGACATAAAAACAGTGACTTTTTCTTTGAGAGTTTAGAAAGTTTACAACATCAGAATATGTTTAGATATAGGACATGTTGGTAAGTTTTTTCAGAACTTTTGATCGGATGCGAACTCTTGGTAACGATTAGTAAAGCTGGTGTCAATGAAATTATTTGAATATGACTATAATCTTATGCCTATCAAAAAAAATTGCGAATTAAATAAAAATATTATTTAAAAATAATTTTTATTTAATTCGCAATTTATTGTCAGTGGCTTTATAAGATAGGCCTACTGATTTTGTGTAAGTGTTTCTCCTGAATTAGCGTAAATATTTGTCACCTCGTGTAAAATTATATTTAACATTTAAATAANGCTACATCTTGATCAACATAAACGTACCTCATTATGTAGTACGAGTAATGGAAGTGGGGTTTTCTAACAATTAAAGAGGTACCAGATGGAAATTTACTAAAACATCTAAGGTATACCTCATCACAGAATGCAGTGGTGAGTGACGTCTCAAACTGTATCTTAAGACATAAAAACAGTGACTTTTTCTTTGAGAGTTTAGAAAGTTTACAACATCAGAATATGTTTAGATATAGGACATGTTGGTAAGTTTTTTCAGAACTTTTGATCGGATGCGAACTCTTGGTAACGATTAGTAAAGCTGGTGTCAATGAAATTATTTGAATATGACTATAATCTTATGCCTATCAAAAAAAATTGCGAATTAAATAAAAATATTATTTAAAAATAATTTTTATTTAATTCGCAATTTATTGTCAGTGGCTTTATAAGATAGGCCTACTGCTTTTGTGTAAGTGTTTCTCCTGAATTAGCGTAAATATTTGTCACCTCGTGTAAAATTATATTTAACATTTAAATAANTTTTGTGTAAGTGTTTCTCCTGAATTAGCGTAAATATTTGTCACCTCGTGTAAAATTATATTTAACATTTAAATAAAATTTCCATTTGCTTCATAACTGGTAGATAAGATTTTGATGTCAAGCTTAAGTTTTTTTAATTATTCCAAATTAATATGTTTTTATCAATAGAATAAATCAGCTTGTGTCCTCTGTGGTGGTAATAACCCTGAAGCAAACTATCGTCACGACTAGACATAAGCGTGGTTAAAATTGGCCGTAAAGCTAACAGGCGTGACAGTTACACTTTAAAAAATACTTGATATGTCTTGTGGCTTTGAATAGATATTGTAGACTTGAATACACAACACGATACATGTAATAAAACATTTTTACTAAAGATGATTATTAATTTACATAACATCACTATGAACACGTTCTACCACCATGATAGTCTCTTCTTCTTTATAATCTCATTTACTTTCAGGCACACTTCATCCATGTGCTGCCAATTTTAACGCCCAGCATTTCTTTAAGATCTACATTACATACATAAATTAATAAAAATTTTGTATAAGAGTATATTTACTAATTATAAATATTTTATTTTTAAATATTGTTCTGTTGCTTCAGCAGTTAGTCAATAACTAAACCAGTCAATTTTTTTTTTTAAATTACTATTAGTAGCATAAGGTACCATAAAGTTAGAAAAAAAACTACTGAAAAAATTACTGGCGAATATGCATGTGGAAGACAACATAATATATATGAACACCTATGCTAAAACGGACCATACGTCTTCATGCCACCCAGCACAAGAATCTGCCACCTTGTGGCCACGGAGGCGGAGCGATCGTAAGGGTTGTATGCGAACATTCTGCTATAGTCTAATCGCTGTTCCTTCACACTTTTTTAATCAAACCTTTGAAATGAAACACCACATGTATGTCGTGTTTAGTAGCTTNTAATCGCTGTTCCTTCACACTTTTTTAATCAAACCTTTGAAATGAAACACCACATGTATGTCGTGTTTAGTAGCTGCCTAAATTTTCCATGTATCACAAGCGTTTTATACATGTGTTAACATTAAATTACCTACCTAATTTTTGGTTAAATAGAACATTTACTTATATTTTATCTATACATTTTAATATTTAATTTATAAATAATATGAATAAAGACAAGGAGAAAATNGAACATTTACTTATATTTTATCTATACATTTTAATATTTAATTTATAAATAATATGAATAAAGACAAGGAGAAAATAGGTGTATTGTTAATGCATAGTAGAACTAGTTCTTATACAAAATATTATTACACCGAGAGCGCATGAATGCGATTAGTTGGCCCTCTTGTGTAATGTCCTAAGCTTTGTTTGCATGGGCGTAGGAATATCCTGAAAGTAGAACTTTAGCAGAGCTTCAGAAAATTTGGAAGTAACCATGAATGGACTATAGCAGTCAAATGCCGTCAATGTTCGACTTCGCGTACTTACAAAGAGACATGGTTGTGGAGTGCGCATCACTGGAGCCTCACTGACGAAAACAGCCATCATTATAGAGGTCACACTATCAATTGTTACGACAGCCTACACGAAACATTGTAAGATAACGTTTACGGAGTATAGCAGAGGGTGAAATTCAAAGCTCGCCGACAGAGATAGAGGGGCGCTGAAGAGGATAGTAGTTCAAAAGCACAAGACAGCGATGTTCTAGTTAATCTCAGAGATGAACACATATCTCCAGTACCCCTCATCAACCTAAACTCTCCAACGGGAACTGTATGCTGTCAACATTCGTAGCAGTGCGTGTAATCCAAAACCATTAGCGACACCACATAATGCTGTAAAGCGAAAACAGATGTGTCGAGAAGNCGTAGCAGTGCGTGCAATCCAAAACCATTAGCGACACCACATAATGCTGTAAAGCGAAAACAGATGTGTCGAGAAGACTGAGTCTGGACACAACAGCAATGGGGTCAGGTCCCTGGTCTGACGAATCAGCATTTACATTATTTCAGACGAACNACTGAGTCTGGACACAACAGCAATGGGGTCAGGTCCCTGGTCTGACGAATCAGCATTTACATTATTTCAGACGAACTGCACGTGTTATGACTGGAGAATGCTCGCAGAATCCTATCATGTTGACTACCTTCTTTCTGTAATGGTAAAGGACACGACGTATTGACGTGGCCTGAGGCAGCTTGTAGTTCTGTGTAGGTAATTCACAGCACGGCAATCTTAGGCGTGCGCACAGGATGTGCCAGGTGTGCCGCGGCACATCCCAATAACCAATATATTTATTATTTTCAAGATTGTGGTCTTTGAGATTTATTTATTATTCTCGAATGTCAGCATGCCTAAGAGCATGATGATATGAATGAGACATGTCAAAAAATACAGAGATTGATTTGTTAATCGCTTCAGGTCTGTCCACAGATGTTATATGGGTTGGCGTTCCGCCCNTCTCGAATGTCAGCATGCCTAAGAGCATGATGATATGAATGAGACATGTCAAAAAATACAGAGATTGATTTGTTAATCGCTTCAGGTCTGTCCACAGATGTTATATGGGTTGGCGTTCCGCCCAACTCCCTTCGGTCTCCTACGTATAACAGCATCCGTAAGCAGTCCGTGGCAGGCAGCCAACGGTGCGCAGACGTATTGCTGGTTGCAGCCTCCAAAAGGCTTTGATTAGGCTCGTAACTCGTTATAACCCTTATTAGGCGCTCGTACTGACGGTTTAAAATTTTATTAAGAGTGATAATCGTGTGTGTTTGTGTAGTGACCCCTTCTGGGCATTGTTCATCCATGGAGAGAGTCTGTAGAAAAATACACCTGCCCCTATGGCAGTAGAAACGTAGAATTGTGAAATGTTTTCTTACATTATATTGTGACACAAATTTTGCGGTAACTCTATATATTTTAGATTTTAAAATNAGATTTAAAAACCTTTCCAGGGGGATAAATTTACAGATGATCACATTAGAAATGGCCATTGGCAATTATCTAACATCTTGGCATATCCTAATGATGAAGGCTGCGCACGTCCATGGCGGTAATATCTAAGAATTCTGAATAGTCATCTCCATCCTGTGCTGTAGAACATTTTCCCTGGTAAACAGCCTGTGTTACAAGACAACAAATGTGCATTTTCACACTGCCCAGTGTGTCTAGACATAGTTTGATGATCACGAGGATGAAGCGGGACATATATTTTTCACCTTGCTTCCTTAGTCCCTTGATCTTAACATGATCAAACTTTATTTGCAGGGGGTGGGAGGTATTTTGGAAATAAAATTGCATGCTAGGTTTTCATCCTCTGCCACATTCAGATTTAGAAAACTCTCTTCATGAGGAATGGTAGCGTATTCACGTGAACGTCATGCATGACGTGTATTTGTCAGTCCCTTGTCGGATTCAAACTGTAATTTAGCAAAAGGTAAACCAACCCCTTACTAATAAATATTTAAGTTACGTGTATTGTCACACATGTGTTTTATTCACCGCGTGTTCTTTAGAGGCCCCAACACAAACACTTTGGACTGATACGTTCTAGAAACACGCCAGCCACATTACGATAAACAAACATTTTGTTTTTCCCCGAGATAGAAGAATTTTCCCTCTCGTAAAGAAAATATATATAGAACATATTAAATTGATTTCAAAAATGTTAGTTTGTTTGCAGATGCTGGTAAGTGGATTAACAGGAAACTAATGTAACAGTATGCAACATGAAAAAAAAAAGTATAAATACGAGGTACCGTCGCCATAGTGCAGAAAGAATTGAAGTAAAGACGTTGGTAGTAATGGGCGCCACACGACAATCAATATTCCTGGCTGCGGCGGGGAGAGCCGATAACATGGCGTATATGGTTCGTGGCAGACCCTCTCTCGGCAGTGGTCTGTGGCAGCATTACACTATTACCACTACTTCTTAATCCCACTGTTATGGACGTGGAGCATACCAGCTACTCAGGCCAGTCACAAAAGTAGTTAGCAAAACGTATGCATGCACAAACAGAAGTATGCATATGGTTCACTATTTATTTACGCCTGTGCATACAAAAAGAGTTGGGCTTAGTATTGTCTTGCATGCACAATTGTACACTAACACAATAACTCAACTATCTTCATTTTCTTTGAGGTAGTCTTCTGCTGCTATGATGCAACGGTCCCAGCGTGATATTTTTAATGCTTATGAGCACTATATAGGTAATTTCCCATTATTTCCTTTAAAGTATCCTGCATTATCCTCTTATTATCAGCTAACGTCACAAATATTTTTGCCAAGAGTTTAATTTTCACTTTTTCTTGTATAAAAACAGAGACAGTCGTGCACGGAAGTGGGGCAACGGCAGTCGGGTACGTGAAAGTCAAAAACTGATGTAAAAACGAGCAAGGAATGGATTGGTGCCTTGTCATAATACAACATCCACGTCCCGAGAAGTGGAACATTAAATCGGTTGTTTCACTTCTCGGGACGTAATGGTCGAAACTTTTCCCTAATACGCCTTGAAGCGTTGTAGCAGATTATTTTTTTCTAACCTACCTAAAAACTAAGAGGAGAGTCGGAGATCCTGAATAGGGATGAGACCTAAGTGCGTCTCAGGGCTGAGCATCATACGCCTAGGCATGCATGGAGGTTCTAAGTACAAGGACACATGCTCGCGGCTTTACTGGGATCGGGCAAACATGCCGCGATTTGGGCCATGGTTACCTTCCATGCTAACCTAAACTGAACTACAAATAGGGTGAGAAAACTGGTTTTTCCTTGTGAAACAAATTACTTGTAAACTTTGCTGTTAACCTCCGAAGACGTCGCCGATTGAGAGCTACCGGCGACACTTGTGGACAGGATCTCCCCTCAGGTAAGCTCCCCGGCCAGCTGCGCCACGACGCCTTTGAGACGTCACTCAGCAACTGACACCGCGTCTCGGGACGCCCGGCATAGCCATAGGGGGAGTGTATCAGGCCTAGTCAGCCTGACTGCAGGGCACACTCCTCCCCCTCCGACTTCACCAGAGACACGTCGGCGTTCACACGCCCGTAGCAGCAGCGGAGATGTGATGGCATAAGAGGGGGACTCCACCCCTACCCTCTGCTCCAAGTGGCCACGCCTCCAGCACCGCCCGACATGCACGGCCTGCGGAGTGGGCACCCTCCTTCTCTGCACGCGTGTCGCTGCCCATCGACACCGCCGGTGTCACAACCCTAAGCCACCAGTAGCCAGAGCCTTACTGCGCTCACGCGGGCTGTGTCATCAAACTAAACCGCCAACCACCTGTTACGCATGACGGCGTGATGGGTCACCTGGGCGACTGCGGGATCAAGCGGTCACTGAAGAGGGGGGCGTTTGACGTGAACCACGCATCCACATGTGCCCTCGTGACCACTTGTACCTCCGCAGTCACTTACACCAATTAGCCGACACCGGGCCGAAGTGAACACTCGGTAGAGAGTACGTCAGTATGGATCGGCGAGAACGGAACACACCCGCCTCGTCGTCACGTACTACGAGACTCAAGTGACCATCATGCTTTACCTCAAGAGCTAACTCTTAGGGGTAAAATAACAAGCGGTCCAACACGGTGTCCCCCCGAAAGCCACAACCGTCAGATGCTCTGGCGATTGGAGGGAATGTCGGCGCAGCTCGCGCCGCAATGGCCGGCGTCCTTCCAACCTGCGTGACATCGACTGGCCAGCTGGCCGGAATATTAGTGCTACGTGACCCCAAGTGCGGCTAAATAGTGGGGAATATAATCCCGAAGAAGTACACAGTGTTCAAAATGCCGTAGCCAAATTAATTAGAGTAATTCTTTTATTAAAACCTCAAACTAGCTTGGCTACCCACACCCCTTTCAGGGATGGACTCGTCCAGCCCACCTAAACTGGAACACTTCGACTAGCCCATCGGCGAATTTCATTTAAGAAATTTGCCGGAAACTGAAATACATTCTCAGTTTATCGTTATTCCATTAATTGTAATTTTGCTCATATTCTTAAAACGGCAATTGTGTTCTATTTTCACAGCAGACTGCCTATCAAGGCCTCGTTATTTTTATTTTATGTTTCTAGTGCGATGACATCCCCCATGACGTCACAAACATAATTATCACTTACTTAATCACGGGTATGTCACCGACATGTTATTAAACATGTTATTGTGTAGCATATTCATTAGCCTTAAGAGAGTGCATGTACATTTTCACATAATTTTGGCGCCGGCTTCGGCAACCATCAGCGGAAGCCGACGCCATGGTTTCAGTCCGACTTCAGCACTCTGCCTAGCCGGCAGCATGGGAGTTTCGCTCCACACGGAACCCCTCGGCATCCTCAACTTTTGCTGTAACCACCTGTATCATCAATAGTAACGTTAATCAACCGGAACATTGACATATTCAGTGCCGAGGGGACGACCATCTGCCTTCCCTTGTTTTAACCAGGGTTTAATGCGCTACGCGCCTTTTCAAAAACTTACATGGCTTAGGCCGCTTTTGCGGTATTGGTCACCGGTAGACCAGAGTACCGTGTCCGCATCAACTTGTAACATATTAGCGTACATGCATATGTATAAAAGCAGGAAGTAAACGTCTTAAATCACCATGAGCGTATCATTTACTTTACCCCTCGGGGTATTTCGGGTGCTGCACCCCAATACAGCAGATTGTAAGTAAGGCGTGCGAGGTGGCCTACAACCTTGCCAGTGTCGTAAGTGAAACCACTAGGTACGTGCAGTTATTGATAAGTTCAGTATCTGCAAGCACTCCAAATCGACAAATGACTCCAAGGACCCATGGCCCGTCGACCCTCACTAACTCATNAGTTCAGTATCTGCAAGCACTCCAAATCGACAAATGACTCCAAGGACCCATGGCCCGTCGACCCTCACTAACTCATGTTCACCGAGTTATGGCGCCGGGCAATTTCACCAGTTTTCGCCTTAACCTAGTTAATCCAGATAAGGTGGGGACCCACATCAGCATACCAATCTGGTGGTCAAACAAAGTAGGATATTCCTTCAAAAAAAAATATATTTGCGTGATATTTGAAGCAAGTTATACCATTGTGTAAATTCTGAGTTAAGGTTAGGTGAGTATAAAAGAANAGTTCAGTATCTGCAAGCACTCCAAATCGACAAATGACTCCAAGGACCCATGGCCCGTCGACCCTCACTAACTCACGTTCACCGAGTTATGGCGCCGGGCAATTTCACCAGTTTTCGCCTTAACCTAGTTAATCCAGATAAGGTGGGGACCCACATCAGCATACCAATCTGATGGTCAAACAAAGTAGGATATTCCTTCAAAAAATATATATTTGCGTGATATTTGAAGCAAGTTATACCATTGTGTAAATTCTGAGTTAAGGTTAGGTGAGTATAAAAGAATACCCCAAATTTGAAGGTCTATAATATCAAAACCAAACAACATACAACCTTGATTGACCAATCAAATGAACCGTGAAGTTTATTTATAATACATTTATAAATGTTCAATGTGGCCACAATGAGCGGCCCGAACGACGTCTACGCGATAATCAAACTCGTTCCACACTCTTGTCAGCATGTCCAGTGTTAAGNAATGTTCAATGTGGCCACAATGAGCGGCCCGAACGACGTCTACGCGATAATCAAACTCGTTCCACACTCTTGTCAGCATGTCCGGTGTTAAGGTTTGGGTGGCGTTCGTAACTCTCAGTTTGAGGTGGTGAGGGGGTAGCGAGCTCGCATTTGACACGTCAATGTGAAGAGGGCGGTCTGATTTGATTTAATAGTTGTTTTATTTTTCCATAATGACACATATAGAGATACAAGATACAATAACAAGTAAAAAAAGATACACATGTATTCCAGCGCTTATGCGCTCTTCCACCGTAGTGATTGGCGAGGAACAGCAAGGACAACTGCAAAAGAAACTATAATTAGTCATAAGGCACAGCGGGGAAAAATTAGTGCAAAAAAACCCGCATCATTGTGAGACTATAGGACAGCAATACAGAGGTGACAACATCGGGGATTACAAACGAACAGAAGGTCGACCAACTTAGGGGGTAAATAATAAAATAGTGGTAAAGGAATGAAGTAACGAGGAACTGCGGGCCGAAAGCCCGCAGAACCAGCGATTTAAGATATAATGAAAGGGTAACTGGAACCGGAATAAGATGGTGGTAAGGACACAGAGGAGAAGGTTATGAGGGAGCAAAGCCGCAATGTGGAGTGGTGTGATGTAGTGGTGGGCAAGGCGCCCACAACCATAGGTGGTGGTGTAAACAGAAATGAACTCGTAAGGAATAGGACCTGTATAGGGTTAGTGTTGTTGACCGCGGGACTACGGCGCCCGCGAAACCATAGATGTAAGCGCGAAGTGTGCAAAAGGGATAGAAGGAAAGAGAAATAGGAAGTACTGAGACAGGGAAGAGAACCAGTAAGGCAGGTCGAGGGTACTGTGCAAAGGCCTGAGAAGAACGGCCAAGGAAAGACCCTGCTGACGGAACAAACAAACAAATAAAACGTGTAAAATAGCGCCGAGCACAAAGTGCCCCCACACATGGTCAGGCGAGAAGCACTAAGAAACCATTTATATGAGCAGATAATTTCCATAATACAAGACTATTGATAGACATAAGCGATGGTATGAGCACAGAATGATGCCGTACTTAGGCCATTAGAAAATGGATGGTCTGATGTTTCCTTTATGTGTCGAGAGATGACACTGGGAGCGTTTGTCGTCGCACTATGAGCGTGTGTTAGTCCGCATCACGATGGCGACGGAACAACGGAAGGCATTCTGTGTTATTCAGCTTGCTAAATGTGAATCGGTTAAGACTGTTCAACTTGAAATCCGTCGCAAATACGGACGTCGTCCTCCCGGTAGGTGGAGTATCGTACGTTGGTTTCGTCAGTTCCGTGACACAGGGTGCCTTTGCAAGGGCAAAAGTTCCGAGCGGCCATGTGTGTCCAAAGCGAATATAATGTGCAACGGATTCAACAAGCGTTCGTTCGCTGTCCGAGAAAATCAACTCGACAAGCTAGCTGGGAAATTCAAATCCCTCAATCGACGGTATGGACAGTGTTGCGAAAGCGATTGCTGTACAAACCATACAGGTTACAGCTTGTACAGGCTCTTACCGAAAGGGATAAAGAACTTAGACGTGATTTCTGCCCGTTCGTTCTTTCCCAGAACGAGGTAGACGATGCCTTCATGTATAACCTGGTTTTTAGCGATGAAGCGACGTTCCATACAAATGGTAAAGTGAAACGGCCCAACGTGCGGATATGGGGTCAGGAGCCTCCACATGAAACCACCGAACACGAGCGCGCTTCCCCCAAAGTGAATGTGTTTTGCTAAGTATCCAGACACTGTTTTCAGCCCTTTATTTTTTCACGAGCCCACTGTTACTGGAATACCTTATTTGGACATGCTTACAGAGTGGTTGTTTCCTCANGTCAGGAGCCTCCACATGAAACCACCGAACACGAGCGCGCTTCCCCCAAAGTGAACGTGTTTTGCTCAGTATCCACACACTGTTTTCGGCCCTTTAATTTTTCACGAGTCCACTGTTACTGGAATCCCTTATTTGGACATGCTTACAGAGTGGTTGTTTCCTCAGTTAGAAGAGGCGAAGAGGGACTCCATTTTCCAGCAGGATGGTGCGCCACCCCATTGGGACCTAGCTGTTCGCGGATACCTGAACGAGACGTTGCCGCAACGCTGGATTGGTCGAGGAGCAGCTGGTGACCAGACTCCGCATCACTGGTCTCCAAGAAGCCCGGATCTTACACCGTGCGATTTTTTTCAATGCTGGTACATAAAGGACCAAGTGTTTCGTCCGCCATTGTCGACTAACATTGACGACCTCAAAACGAGAATTACGGACGCCATCCAAACCGGACATACTGACAAGAGTGTGGAACGAGTTTGATTATCGCGTAGATGTCGTTCGGGCCGCTCATGGTGGTCACATTGAACATTGATTAAGATATGGTAAACAAACTTCACAGTTCCACGATTCATTTGATTGGTCAAGTTGTTTGGTTTTGGTATTATAGACTTTCAAAGTTGGGGTATTTTTTTATATTCATCCTGTACATAAAATGACAGAAATTCAGGTACTTACAGTCCAGTACTTATCAACAGGCACACACACAAAGAAGGACAACACATTTTTCACGCAGTTGCACGATCACGACGTTTCGCTGGCTAGGCCAGCTTCTTCAGGCGGCCTGATGACCTAAGAGCCATCCAAATCTCTTCACTCACGCACTTGCGTTTGCGCACGGCACAGGGCTCAGAGAGAAGAAATACTTGTGTCACATCATCCACCCCAATGTCGCGGGAACCATGTAATGCAACTACATTTTGTTAAGAAAACGTATGCCTATTAAAATTAATTAATGCTTTGTTAATATAGCATTTCTGTTTCTATTAAAAAGCCATTGAAAATGGGCTTCGCAATAGTAAAATGTGTGGCACATTGTGTTTAGACTTCATTTTGGTGACATGGGGAGATCCTACATATTTTTTAAGGATATCATTTTTGCTGTAAGAAGTTTCTCTATTAAAATTAATAAATATTTTTTAACAACTTGTTTTTGCGTTAGAGACGACTGAACGTGGACTTAACGTGANTAAAAAGCAGAATAAATTCGACATAAGTAGAAGTTTTGAGAATAGGGGCCAGGGCTCGGTCAAAATTATAACAACCCTTTTTCCAGGAACAGTGAAGGGTCGTAGAATCAAAAGTTGAATGACCATTCAGATTATGTTTCCTGTGATATCAATATAATATTGATTTTGAGTGGGCAAAGCTCCTGGTTTAATAGACGTCTGTAAAAATGGTTGTATTTTTAATTAAATTTCATTTATAATAAACTGAATTTCGGTTTTATTTTACTGTTATACTTTTTACGGTTTAAATTTTTGTAATACTAGTATATAACCGATTGTAAGCAGACACTGAATACAAGCCGACCCCTAACTTTTAAACCCTCGGAAAAAGAAAATAATATCATACAGAATTCAAGCCGAATTTTCAATGTCCCGCGCATACCATCAGCTGAGTGAGCAGTGGTGAGGTCATTGATCGTGCTAGAGTTTTCAAGTTGGGTTTGATGATTGCCGGGCGACTGATACAAGAATGCACCTCAGTGGATTGGTGGCATTATGTGGTAAGTGAAGCTAATTCTGCTGACTGTGCATCTTGAGGACTTACATCTGGATAGCTAGCAGACCATCCACTTTGGTGGTTTGGACCATCATGGTTGCATCAACCAAAGAACGAATGGCCGCAGAGCAATGATGTAATTCACAGACCCGCTGTTAATAATGAACGCAAATCCCTTGCCCTTTCAGCAATCTTAGAAAAGTCATGCCTTTTGGAATTACTTGAACCATTCTCTAGGTTAAAAAGGGTTCAACAAATTGTTGCTATTTGTGTTAGAGTTACGAAAAATCTTCATCCAAGGCTAAACTGGTTTACGGCCCAGTCTTGCCTGATCGAACGCAGCATGAATTAATGCTATTTATTAAGCTACACAGTACCAGGCATTTGCAGATTAAGTGCAAAGATTGACTGATCAGTAACTCTGCTCACCTGACCTAAGAAAATTATCTCACTTTGTTGATGCAGGAGGAACCCTGCGTGTAGGTGGCAGACTTCATCATTCAGCCCTAGCGTATTAAGAGAAACATCCTATTCTCCTCCCAAAGGGCAGTCGCCTTGCAGAACCTCTAATTGATCATCTCCATGAAGATTTCCTTTATCCCGAGTCCAGTACAATTCGGTCATTACTACAACATGGATTTTGGTTACTGGGTGCACAAAATGTGATTCCAGGTCATCTTTGTAAGTGTATTCGTTGCTTTCGTGCTCGTCCAACAAGTCACAATCCTGCAATGGCAAGCCTTCCAGCCAGTAGTGTGTGTGCCCTTTCTCACCTTTGGTGTTGATTATGCTAGGCCAATCCCAATTACTATGGTAAATATCACTGTAGTTTCCAAGGATAAATAAACGTGACTTCACATCACGTAGTGCGAAGTTCACATACGTGTGCACGCGATTCACTGTGACCTTCAACAAAACTTTCAAAATCACGTTAAAATCAGCTGGCGTGGTAGGTCGTAGGCCAAATGAAATGTTCTTCATCAAGCCACACTGCAACTGCGTGCTACATGAGAATGATAAACAAAAGTAACAGGCAGCAAAAAATATACACAAAATGTTTATGATCTGGCCCGGAGGACCAACATGTCTGGGTACGGGACGACAAGACTGAACTGTATTTACTATATACTTCATTACGACGTTAAAATGATTGCGCACAATGAAACACCATGCGCCGATGTCCTATCGCATACAACTAACACCTTTATTTTCATTTGTCTGTTTAGTCAAGATTGCATCCACAAAGAGTGGGCGGGAAAAACTAATTTAAATGTTTGTCTACAATGCACACATGATAAGAGGGTGCATTTGACACAAAAACCGCATGTTTTTATGAACTGGGACCGCTTTATTATATAGTAGTAGGGCTGCAAAAGTACATACTGGTAAATATACACTATCCATTTTATCAGTTTGTTTTATATGTGCTTGGTTGGAACTGTGTGTAATATTGCCTGTCCCAATTCTAAACCGAGGCGTGATTTCGGAAGATTCAAATCAATTTTAAAATATCAGCTTACAACACGGTAAATATGAGTAATGTGTAATGGTTGTAATTACTGTATAATTGCAATAGGTACTATCATGATAACACAACAGGCAAAAAATTGTATTTGCTATGCATTCACGAATTCATAATTTCACAGAATAAAAGTTATGTCGTTAGCTTAATTTATGTACACATAATATCAAATCATTTTACTTTATACAACACTTATGTTTCAGAAAATGGAAATAAAAGCATAACTCTTGTGTCAGCCTCCATCTGCAGGACTGTGCTCTATACCAGCTTTTCCTAACCTTTTTTAGCCACGGACCACTTGGAAATCAAGTCAGTCTCGCACACCGCCCGCTCGCGCACGTTCGTCGTGCTAAGTAAGCGTAGTGATTACAAGACTTTTGGTGACAATTATTTATAATTGTTAAACGGTCCAGAGATGACTCTGTGGACCCCAGGTTAAGAAACACTGCTCTATACTATCACAAATCTTTATAATCCCGAAAACAATTTAAAAATACTGTAATGTATTTGGTGTCTGCGAAAAGAGTCACTCAATCTTTAGCTGAGCATTTTTTGGTTTGAGTTTTCTTCTTCTGTCACTAACTATGCAAGCATATGGTGAGAAACATCTTTGAAAATCAGCATTGGATGCAGGCAACCATTTAAGAAATTTTTTTTGCAAATTTTAGATACTCTTTGAGAGAACAGATAATTGACAAAGATCAACAGTTTTGGTGCATAAGTATTGCCATTGTTCTGCAATTATATGCTTCACGACTCTCAATATTTAAATTAGACATGGTGATTCCAAATGTGGTTGTTTCAAAGCCAGTAGTTTGAGCATTAAAGCTGCAATGTCTTTTCCGTTCATGGGCCGAACTGTTAGGTGCCTTGGATTTAATATTTTGCTGCAAGCTTAGAAACTATTCTTGGCAGGGTCTGTGAAACATCAAAGTTTTAAGTTTTGTTTTGCTTTATCGAGCAGCTGTTTTCAATTTATTAATTACTTCAGCCTGCAGTATAAGTCCGAAACACTGAAAGTTTTCATTTCAATGCAGGTGAGTATACCCCATCTTTGAGTAACTCAAGCTTAGTGCAGATGTTCTCCAGTTTAACATGAAGAAGGTGGCATGTTGGGAAAGAGTTCCTTGCAACAACTTGTAACGTTGTCTATGTTGTTTATGGCCACCATAATTGTAACGAGGCAGCCTCATAGTTAGGCGCCATATTTGTGATGTTCCACGCGGCGCATTCAGCCACCATATTTGTAAGGATGAAGCGTCTGCGATGACGGCTGGAAGTTACCACTCGGCTATCTCAATTGGTAGTACAGAAGCATGAAACATTAAAGGCCCCTGTTATCGACCGACTGCCCGGCGATAGGCCCACGAGTATTTGTGCTGCCTATCACCCCCTCCCCTCAGATAAGGGCCTGGTGTGGGCTGCCACGCACGCTCTCCAAAACTGCGTAGCCCGCTTAACTGCACCGTCAGGAGAAGATAATCGCACTTCTCGAACAAAACTTGTCGACGCAGTCTGAAAGTTTCTAATATAATGCTGAAAACAGGCAACCGAATGTCTGATAAACGTTAACCGGCAAACGTATGGCCGATAAACAAACTATTACAGTAAACGAAACCACCACGGCTTTAATTTTGAAACCTGATAAAAATATTATGGAGTTTAGCAAAATGAAAGAAAATGAACTGCGTATTCCGATAACTAATAACTTGCGTCATTACAAACTCTATTAAACTGACTAAATTTGTACATTTGGTATCTGCCACAATGTCCAGTGTATCCATACTCACGACTAAGGCAGCATAAAATTGCCAACAACCTGGTGCACACTGTTTGCACAGCATTAACAACCGCAAAACGCCAAACAGAGTTTGCAGAATGTGCTACAAATTCCAAACAGAAAATTCGCATAATGGTAACAAGTGCATGGTATTTGCGGTAACAGAGTTGGTTTTAAACTTTAGTAGTCCTAAGTCCACACATTTTGGTAACGAATTGTAGAAATTGTGCAATATTTTGTGTAGGTTGGTGAAACCAAAAAATACATTAAAGTAAAGCATATAAAATTGTTTATTCTCATAACTTTGAAATTTAATTTAGACTGAAGCAAAGTGTACAGAATTACTGTTAAAATTGAGTGGTTGAACCGCACAAGAGGATGCAATGTTGAAGTGCATCATAACCTTGTTAATATTCAAATATGCTGACTTATCGCTATGAAAATGACAGTGCCCGGTGTAATTGTTAATGTACCATAAATAGCATGTGCAATTATTTCACAGCACATGTTTTTATTTTATTTTTTTATTTATTTATTTATACAAAAGCAGGTGTTTTGCTGTGATGCAATCAGAATTTGTGGTCATGATTTTTCTTTAGTTGGGCATTAAGTTCAAAACCAGTAATTTTGCAAACAAACATTTGAATTTCTATACATTTATCCCAATGTGGCAAATTGAAAAAATGTAATTTATGTTGTGTGGCAAATAGAAAAAATTTAATTTATGTTGTTTTCGAATTTTTATATTTTATCCCAAAATATTAATTTTTATTTTATGCAGTGCTGCTGTAAGATTTTGCCATTTTGTCAGAAATTGAGATTGATCTTGGTTTTATTTTGTGATACCGCAATTTGCGAAATTTCCATGCCGCTATTGACAAAGGTATTGTTCAAACAAATTTTACCTTGACAACATCGCATTTTCTATCAACAATATATTCAATGTTTAAGTACAAAGAATGCTTAAATAACATCATTTTGCACTTGAAAATCCAAATTTTTCTGTGGGAGAATCCCCAGACCCCCTGCTTAATTGAGAAGATCTGCGTTTCTTTACACAAAATACATTATAATGATTGCCCCTTTCCAACATCCAGTTGAAGTCAGTGCAACTACACGAGTTCACATCCCCATTGATGATGGCCATGATCAACCCTTATGTCCTGCCTGTTCTTGCTTAGAGCAACTGGTAGCATATCTAAAATTACTTTTAAGATGCCATATGTCATGTTATACTGCAGACATCATGAAATGTTGCCAATGAGAGAAATTCTGTTAAATATAACAAGCAATTCTAAAAAATACTAATTTATACATTTCTGTTTGGATCATTATTTGTTGATGCACACACTACTTTGNTGAAATGATGCCAATGAGAGAAATTCTGTTAAATATAACAAGCAATTCTAAAAAATACTAATTTATACATTTCTGTTTGGATCATNAAATGTTGCCAATGAGAGAAATTCTGTTAAATATAACAAGCAATTCTAAAAAATACTAATTTATACATTTCTGTTTGGATCATTATTTGTTGATGCACACACTACTTTGGAATATTTTCTTCAACTTTATTAAAAACTACAAATCTACAGCTAAATAAATAAATCCTCCTGTCATCATAACCCCTGAAAATTNATTATTTGTTGATGCACACGCTACTTTGGAATATTTTCTTCAACTTTATTAAAAACTACAAATCTACAGCTAAATAAATAAATCCTCCTGTCATCATAACCCCTGAAAATTATATATATATTAAAAAAAAAAGTATTTAGAAAAATATTTTTGATTTCCCATTTTGACTTTAAAAATGTTGTATGATGTGTTTAACATATTTAGTGTACATTTAAATCGCACAGTCGTAACAAGGAAAGCAGCTCACAATTTCTATTGCTTGTGGCAGCATTGTCCCTAAGCCCCAAGATAGGCTCTCAGTGTAAACATTCGTACTTGGCACACTCCTTATGCTAATAGGACCTTTCTTCATACTAAGCTTCACTCTCACACGAGTTACTAAAGTACTTTGGGTGCTCAAGCAGTTATGGAGAAATTATATGGTCTTACGCCAGTAAAGATTCACCTAATGGCTTCTCTTTTTGAACAGTTACAAATATTTTGGCCAATGTCTTACAAGGTGTTTTTGTAGATTATGGTACACTACAGTAATAATTGGGTGTTGCCTTTTATTTTTTTTAGCATTCACAACTTTAAAATTATATGCTTCAGCAACAAAATAAAAAATCACAAGAGTTTATATTAGCTATTTGCTGCAATGACAGGATTACAAGAGATGACTCGACAGGCATTAAAAAAAATTATCATAAAATAAAAAAATTTGATTTTTTTAGCTTTATCGGTAATACTTCACCGTAAAATATTTTAACAACAGAAAAACGGCATTCAGTTAAAACTGTAAAGTGTTGCGCAATAGAAAGTTGAGTAAACTGCACAAGAGAGAGTACGGTAAACTGTCACTACCAACCTAATAGTTTTTGAACAATTTATTTAAATGACAATCAGGAAATGTACAATTTGAAACTATCTCTCACAACTGTGATTTTAATATATTTTTGGTGTATATCTATACACAGTGCACAAAATATACTTAAAAAATGTTACACGAAAATATATTTCTTATGTTTCTGACAACATTGTTGTTGGGTCAGGTTGCAGAATTCCGGATTCCAAGGTACATCCGCTTCATGCAGGACTTTCCTTGCAGCATGACCGGTAAAGTGAACAAAAGACTTATGCGAGAAGAGTTTTTGAATGATCCAGAATTTCTTGACTGTGAACTAGCAAACAGCAGCTAATTATTTACACGTCATCACATCAATATTTCATACGGAATTAATACAGAGAAAGATGCATACTTTCTTTTACACTATGTAAAATGAGCGAAAGTTATACAAAATAGTTAACATGAAACTACCTTCCATGTTAATAGAGTTTGTTCACTATCACTATGAAAATATAAGTAAAAATGTAATGAGCAAAACAGAAATTTAACTTCTAGTAATAGTGTATATTATATGTACTGATGTTAAACTAATGTAATAAAGAACATCAATTTATTTTGTAGTTTTATTTACGTAACTACCAGCTATGCAGAGGTAATAACAGTTGACTGAGCCAGAAAACATTATTTCTTTTGGGATGTAGACGCTGACACGGAACACTACACATTTATGCACTACCCTTNGACTGAGCCAGAAAACATTATTTCTTTTGGGATGTAGACGCTGACACGGAACACTACACATTTATGCACTACCCTTTCTTTCATGGAACTTTAAAACCAAAATCTACACAACTCATCTTTTTTGCAACTTTTTCCATTTCTAATTAATTTCGTTCTCCTGCATTCATGACAAAAGATGGCCCAATTTTCCCATTTAAGATCAACCAATTCCTCTGTATATTTTCTCCTGTTTTCTACCAATTTCTCACGCTCCTACAAATTAAGCCTCCATCATTCACTAAAAATGTTGCTTCCCTTCTGAATTATCACTTTCACAATTACTGACAGCTCATGAATTTTCTTCTCTCCATTTTCCTTCTCAAACACATTCCCAAAACTTTTCTTGCTATCCTGTCAACTGAAGGTGGTCAATTTCACCTCCTGTTAATATTTGACAACAATTACCACTGAAGGTAAAAATCACATAAAAAGTAAATGTGACTAAATTTAATGTTCCTGAATTTATGTTGAGTACTGTACATCATAGCACCCCACCTGACCACATGCAGGGCAATCCTGTCATTCGTAACCCCCAAAAAGATGTAAACCTCCAATACAACTGATCGATACAACTCCAGCCACTATTCAGACGGAAAAAAATTTGGGAAGAATGCTCAATTTTAGCATTAATTATACAGGAATTTCACCAAATCATTAAGAGGGAGGGGAGAGGGGGATGGACAATACATGCAAATTTTACAGATGTTCACTGCAGTTATTAATGAAAATTTCTACATCTTACTGATTAGTTTCCTTAATTTATACTTTCTCATGTTAAACTCCCCCTAACTCATTTTGGAATGAATGGGCGAATGCATGTAAAATGAATGGTGCCAAATATCTTACAGATACTGAAAAATTTAAGTCCAACATTTAAGGCATGCTTGTGATTCCTATGTAATGAATAAAACTTCGGTACCATACATAATTTTATCCTTTACTCAAAATATGTTTCTCTTACAACAGAGAGACAAGAACATAGTAACAATATTACAATTATTACGTGTGTGCATGTTGTGCAACTGGAAAAATTACATCCTCCACTAAATAGATTTATTTTTATTGGACTGGCGACATTATGCAGTATCTATCGCTATCTTCCTGTTTGTCTTTACTCCAGATGTAACAAAATACTTTTAACTTGACCTGTTTGTAATCCAATAAGAAAACCTGCTCTTAGTACAATTAAAATTATTAGTTTTGCCATTGTCAGACAATACCAAGAAAGTTTTACTGACATGAAACACAAGCAATGGTGCTCAATCCATCCCTTTTAACTAAATTTTGATCAAACCAGCCAACAAAGTCAAATAACACCCACTCAACTATCTCAATTTACGAACATGGCTTCATCTTAAGAAATACTTATCCAATAACAGGCGACTGCCATCTGCTGATGAAATCGTAATTTACAAACATAGGTTCCATTTTAAGTCTTCATTAAATCCAAAAAGTTTGAATTTAGTAGTACATGACAAAACAATACTGCAAAACTCTGAATTAAAGTTATTGTTGAAGATGTGGGATCGAGCAATGAAAAGTATCTTACGTAAAGTTTTGGATTCACAACATAAAACTGAGGAAGAAATTACAGTACAAGTATTGCTGAAGGGTTTACCATAAGTAGCTGAATTATTTTTGACATTCCAGGCAAATGTCACCTTTAATGTTTTGAAAATGCAAACTACCTATTGTGCAGCAAATATCTTAGTTGACTCAGCTGCGGTGAAATGACAACATAATGAGAAACTGCATNGCAAACTACCTATTGTGCAGCAAATATCTTAGTTGACTCAGCTGCGGTGAAATGACAACATAATGAGAAACTGCATTTACCACTGTTTTCTAGATAGTATGATAGGGGCAATGCAACAAGTATTTAGCACCTGGCACAATTTATGAGCAGCAAGGAAAGACAAAACAAAATGAGAATAATTTTTTCTCTTGGCACATAAACTGGATACACAATACACACGCACATGAAAATATGACTGTGTTAACAAAATTCTGTTCTTTCAGATTTATANCACATGAAAATATGACTGTGTTAACAAAATTCTGTTCTTTCAGATTTACACATAATAACATATTGGTTCTAATTCTTTGGTCAGTACAAAAGTAATCTTATCCGAACTTCTGCAAATATCCAAACAAAAACAGTACTCCACTGACAATCCATTACATCCCAACGTAAACCTGCAAAATGTAAGCGCAAAAGGAGTAAAACAGGCCCAGATTTGTAATTATACATTTTACCAATACACATGATTACTTGGGTTTACAAAACTTTAAGAATGAAAACAAAAACATACAATGTCACATCTTTTCTCATGGCAGTCAACCAACCACCATACCAGCACTCACGACAATGTGTTAAAAATCAGTAACAAACACGTGTACGTATCTTATCAATTTATATATACACAATTATTTACAGTCAATTAAACTCTACAAATATTTATATACAAACAGTTTTCAATTCAATTTCGACTTAACAGTACATACTCAATACCAATATTGAAATATACGACATAAAATAATATTATAAAAGCTGATTTTTTAAACTTCTATGTACAATATGGATGCAGAAAAAAAAAAAAGAATCAAACAGGATACAAAATAGTAAGCAGGACAACTTAATGAAGAAATTTCGAAAGTATTTTATTGTAGTAAGGTTGATAATTTTGCCCTGGTTGTATAAACATACGAACAATTTGATCTTTGAAAAATTTAAGTTAATTAACCAAGGAACCTTCTTAAATTTCTTTATAAATATATCAATAGGATTTTACCATACTAATGTACTTTATTTTATAAATTGTTCTATGATTAAAATTTGCTACATAATTTACACAAATATACAAATATATCTATAGCTGTAAAAATAATAGCCTTTACATTTTACTTTCATAACCAACAGAAAATATAAGAACCTTTAAAACCACCACGTTACTAGTGGACTAACTTGAGAGCAGAGAACTTGCATAATTATACACAAATAAAAATATATTGCTTGGAACATATATGTCTGCACTTAGCTATAGACCATTCCAGATTGTGTTTCGAGGTAATTTAGCACAATTGTGGTGATGACAAGACAAATTGTGTAACTTTCAGCACGAGAAAATGCAATATAAATCTTAACATTAAAGAAACATTCAAATAATTTTGACTTGAACATCATATAATTTAATAAAATATAAACCCAGGAGAAAAAAAAAAAAAAAAAAAAGCTACCAGTATGGCCAATTTCTACAAGTTTTTATTAACTAATTTATAGTGTTCAAATGCTATAACATTGTTATTCCAGGAAAAGCACACTGATTTATGAAACACAATTTCGAACAAGTTATCTTCATATTAAAATAAATGTAATATAAGGAAATTGTTCTAAAATACTTGGAATGTTTCGTAAAAATATTGATTATCAAATGCGTTTTGTAAAGGTAGCAAAGTCTGTGCTTCACATGTTTCTTTATTAGTTTGTGGTAATACTATTAACTACTTTACACAAACATATGTGTATGCTACAGTAATGGACATCATGTGTGTATTAAGCTCATACTGGAACATGATTTTACAGGTATGCTTTATGGTATATAAAATTATTATTGGTGGAAATTCTTTTACAAAGAAAAGAATTATAGTTTAGATGTGCCTGAATATGGTACAATTTTCACCAAAACATAAGGCTAGTATGTTTTACTCCTATTTTTTACTTCCAAAAAATTAAGGATTGTCTTATTTTCACATAATAAAAATTTTGAGGTCAACATTTCTGCTTGAATAGTAGCAAGTGATAAGCAATGTTTTTCACTAGACACATGTTTCATTAACAATATACACAATCAAACCAAATCTAAAAAACATTAACACATTGTGATTTATGAACTTAGAAAAATGTAGGGATGGAGAAAGGAGTGTGACTTACTGAGGTTTTGATGCAGTTGAAGTGTGGTGTATACTGTATATTATTAACTGTAATTAAGTGCTGAAAATTACATTCTGATAAATTACATGTCCAAATAATTTGCGGGGAAAAATATTTCCTGGGGGGGCTAAAGTAAAAATTTTAGCGTTGTCCTATTTTCGAGATTGTTGTATATTCTTGTACATATGNTATATTATTAACTGTAATTAAGTGCTGAAAATTACATTCTGATAAATTACATGTCCAAATAATTTGCGGGGAAAAAATATTTCCTGGGGGGGCTAAAGTAAAAATTTTAGCGTTGTCCTATTTTCGAGATTGTTGTATATTCTTGTACATATGGTATATTTCTTTATGTGCCTCACTTATATATAAATATTACTGGGCCTGCTGAAAAGAAAATGTAACTTTTAGAGCGTGTTCATAAACAAATCTATGTGAAATATTTCACTGTAAATATATCACAACATACAAAGTATCAAATTACTATACACACTGGAAGGGAAAAAAGAACATTCCCAATACCTCATTTTGTTAATACAATCTATTATTGATAATTAACCTGTTTTACTTTTATGACTAGTATTATATAGTTATGAACAATAAATGATTAACAAAATGTATTATTCAGGCTTCTTGTCACTCAATTATTATGGCACTACTTGGCAAATACAATTAATTGTATCATATACTGCATGTGCATCAAAACTGAAGTAAAGAAATGAAATACAAATGTATAGTGATATCCACAAAATCACTTGTAAAATAAAGAGAAATTTTCAAAAATATGCCATTTTTTTCTTTACTGAGCTTACACATCATTTACATATGAAGGATGGTATAGATTTCATTTTCCTACAAAATTCATATTTTTTNTCTTTACTGAGCTTACACATCATTTACATATGAAGGATGGTATAGATTTCATTTTCCTACAAAATTCATATTTTTTTCCTTAGTCCAGTTTCCTTTGTTTATGAAAGTAAAGAATGTTTATAATGCAAAAGATAAATGAACCTGTCATGTGAATTCAATATCAACACTACTACTGTTATAAAAATTAAATTCCTCACTNATGCAAAAGATAAATGAACCTGTCATGTGAATTCAATATCAACACTACTACTGTTATAAAAATTAAATTCCTCACTTACTGGAATGAAACACAGTATAATATCCATGGATCTGTTCACACATTTAAAAATTGGTACCTGAACATTATTAAAACGTGTATTATAAGCTGCACGGCTGTAAATGCATATGCTAAATATTTCATTGAGAAATAATTTTAGGGTTACTGCCACAATGCCATACTTTCAGGACACCTGTTAACAAAATTATACATTTTTTTTCAAGTATGTATAATTTTCAAACAAAAAAACTTACAAAAACTTTTAAATTTTACTTTTACACACAATACCTGTATGAGGGAAAGTAAGAAAAATAATTATCACACAATGATATGATCAGTACCTTCTCAAAACATTGAGAAACAAGTGAATCTCATCCAGAATGGACTACAGTAAATGCTTANATGATATGATCAGTACCTTCTCAAAACATTGAGAAACAAGTGAATCTCATCCAGAATGGACTACAGTAAATGCTTTAAAATTATATATAAATGTGCACTATAATATTTCTAATTTACAATCTGGTAAAAATAGAACAATGCTCTCATGATNTTAAAATTATATATAAATGTGCACTATAATATTTCTAATTTACAATCTGGTAAAAATAGAACAATGCTCTCATGATAATGGGAAGTTTCTCTCATTCCTGTCCAAAACCTTCTGTTTCCTCAATGGCATAGTTTAGTTTCTCGACCATCTGGTCATAGCTCTTGTATGGTGGTAGATCCAGACGGTTGAAGCACGTATGAGATCGAGGTAGCCACGTATCTTTACCAACCTTCTCAATGCAAAACCTTTGTGGACCATTGCTTCCTAAAATAGTAACAATCAATGATAATTAATATAGCTCTATTGTATTAAGGAGTTGGTGCACACACAAAATTTTACAGACTTAATATTTTAGGCAGTCCTTAAGGAAGACATTAAATTTTATAAAACAAATTGTTATATTTTTACTAAATACAATTTATTTGCATGGTATTGGAGTATATCTTGTAAGACCATCAATGGTTTATCCTGCAACACTGTAATACTAGAGAAAAGAACTGACACAGGTCATATGTT
>NQII01001299.1:109430-132186 GCA_002778355.1 Clitarchus hookeri
CCAGTTGTGTGCATCCTTCCTGCACAGAGAGGAGTGGCCACACCCCTAAGGTTCAACCACCTCTCTAACCCACAACACACAGGGCCTCCAGTCTCCAGCTGCCTTCTTGCCCCCTGCCACCCCCAGTTGTGTGCATCCTTCCTGCACAGAGAGGAGTGGCCACACCCCTAAGGTTCAACCACCTCTCTAACCCACATCACTCATTCCGGGGTGGGCTACGAAAGCCCTGACCCAGCATCCAAAACGGCAGCTGTCAGCAGTCTTTTGCATCCTCGCTTCAATGGCAAGCTTCATTTTGTTGTAGTCTCTCATGCTCTTGTTCCGAGGGCACACATCTACTTCATGTTACCATTTCCTTTGCTTCCACATGGAGGGTAATAATCTGCTATCAGCTACGAATCACGTTCGCATACCAACCTCCAGTTCTTTGCTCCTGAGACTTGTAATGAGACCACAACAATCTTACGGAACTGCAGAATGCATTTGCACTCTAGTTACTTTGCCTACCACTGGGGCCCGTATGCTGGCACCTGAGTTGCATCTTNAACTGCAGAATGCATTTGCACTCTAGTTACTTTGCCTACCACTGGGGCCCGTATGCTGGCACCTGAGTTGCATCTTCTGGCATCTGCACACACACAGGCTTGGAATTTATTGTCCCTTATGATTCAACAAACTCTTTGGCAGCAGTCCAGATCTCCTGACATTTATACATGGTTTCCTTTTCTTTTGCTATACTATCTTCCATATATCATAGCCAACCACATTCCTCTCACTTTTTAAGACCATTTGGTCGGCATGGGAAGAGACACGAGACTACGGTACACAACAACAACACTACAGGGATTGAACCACAAACCTATACTTTCAGATNCATGGGAAGAGACACGAGACTACGGTACACAACAACAACACTACAGGGATTGAACCACAAACCTATACTTTCAGACTGAACTCTATGCTTCTCAATCTGATCTGCTGGAGGTGGTCACGGCTCGGCAACTGACGTTACTGCAATTACTGGGTAACCCAGGGCCAAGCACACACACCTGATCCGGGTTCATCAACTCCTCTACCCAAAGTTTAAAACCACTGGGAGAGGAGGCCAGGAGACAGCAGACCATCATGTACTTTGCCCTCGAGCCACCTTGCAGTGAGAAAAACTGCCCCATTCCCTCTTTCCTGACTGCTCCCTCCATGTCTGTATCTGCTGGGAGAGCTGCTTGGGATTGCTGCATGTTGGTCAGAAACCAGAATCTGCAGTGCAGGCTAGGGAAAGAACAATACTTGCCCATGTTGAGGGGCTCTAACCTTGACGTATACATGCCTTACACCAACTAAAAAATAGAGAGAAAGGCCACAGCCATTGCTGTTGCTTGTGCCAAGCAGGCATGTGAAAACTTCCTATGGCTATCACACACATGCCTGCATGTGGGNATGTGAAAACTTCCTACGGCTATCACACACATGCCTGCATGTGAGCACGTGCCATCACCTTGCAACTATTCACAGGACATCCAGCCTTCTTTGGTAAACTAGAAAGAGCAATACCACCACCTGAATCAAGTCCAAGGTGGGCCACCTTCAGAGTACCTGCCCGGTGTCACCGCAGCATCCCACACTGCTGAAGTGGAAGAATAACGCAGCACTCTGGCTACCTTGTGCCAGGTTACCAGAGCAACACACTTCAGCAGACTGGAACTACCTAGGCCACAGGTTTCCATGGTCCAAGCCCCAGCCTACATCTGTCTACACCTACACTGGATCCACCACTACCTTAACTTCACAGGCATTCCCTACCGCAGGAGAATGCAAGACCTAAGCAAAATACATAGTCTTGTTGGATGGCAGTGAACTACACCTGTGGCCAGTGTGGGACAGGGAAGGGACCCTGGACCACAGATCTAATGCTTGACACTCAACATGCTGCAGGAGACATTTTGTATGAATTGTGGAAGAGTAAGGGACTAGCGAAAGGGATGCCTGGAAGTGCAACACACACATGTGCTTTAGCACGTCCCATGTCCAAGCTGTAGGGCCAAACCTCACAGTCATGACAGCAAATATCCACAGGGGCATGGGTGATGGAGCTGTGCTTCAGAACATCCAACACTAAAGCTTCAGTATTGTACCTCACCACTGGCAAGAAGGTCAAATGGAACTGAGTTAGGAAGTCACACTAAATGGCAATGAAACCAGAAACAATGGTTGTGTCTTGCCATAGGCCACCCAGGCCCCCATACCAAGTAAATGGAGAACCCATGGCCATAACAGACACCGAAACCCGAGAGCGGAAGGCACTGTTGTGTGAACCTTAACATTGATCAGCTGCTCTGTTGATCACATTGAGGAGCCAGGCTNATAGGTGGCTCCTCAATGTAGTCAACAGGGTTGCTGATCAGTGTACGCTTCTAAATTTCCTCCTGGAGATGGGTGAGGGAAAACCCTAAAAAAGCATACCTAAATTATGTTTATTTTGTTCAAGAGCAATTGTGGAAAACACTTTATGTTACAACTCAGAATGGGAAAGTTGACTGAAATCAAATAAGAGACAAGGCATTCCCTCCCTCTATTCCACTACTGGCATTTACCCAGGGGTCAGGATTGCCATCACAAACACAATCTTGAAAGAATACTATGGCTATCTCAGGCAAGCAATACAGAGAGTTTGAAAAAACAAGGGATCTGCAAATATTGACAACATTTTAGTTTGTTATAGTAATAACATTATTTATTATGAAAATGGCTAGTCACTAACTTGACTTACTCTGTAATAACCATATTTGGCTACGTTTGTGAAGTTACTATGAATACTAACCCATGAGTTCCGCAAAGCCTCCAACAGGCACCCTGCATGTCCCGGTAACAAACTGCAAAAGTCTTGCGCGTTTCTCGCTGTCAGCTGATTTGACAAACTAAAAAAAGAAACAAACCTTAGAAACAAGCAAAAAAATAACAACAAACCTTAGAAACAAACAAAAAATAACAACAAACCTTAGAAAGATTGCAAGAGGAATCCAACCTCGCTTTACACATGAATGACATGTCGCTACTTGGCAGACTGTTATTACAGGATAAATCCTTTTTAACACATCTGTACTTTACACTTCCCTACTTTTACGTACATTTTATTTTGTCCTATATAAGGTTCATACAATATAAATTTATTTATAGATATTTCTGCTCTGCAGCATTTGGTGTCTTTATAAATGTTTTAAAAGGGTTTCACTATAATTTCAGTTGTTGTCCATTATTATATCTTATTAGCATTCTGCCACCTCTCCAAGTAATTGATACGTATAATATTCCTCACAGCTTGCACATATCACTTGTAACGACGCAATATTAATTTTCGGGATACTTGGTTAAATTTCTCTCGTTTTGCGAGGCTTCGTAATTTTTTTTATCAGGAATCAAAGTTCTTGCCGTGGTAGTTCGTTTATCGTGGTAATTATGTTTATCAGACATACGTTTGCTTTTTTGAAATCTCAGTTTTTGTTACGCGTCAGCATTAGTAGATAGAAGCTTTCCGAACTGCAGTTGACAGTTTTTGTTCTAGGTTTGATTATTTTTTACCGACGATGCAGTTCGGATGGCTACGCAGTTCGGCTGGCGGATGCCGGCTGCCATGTCCTTATTTGGTTACGTTTTCATACTGTGTGGAGAGAGGGGTGGATAGGCCCGCAGCAACAAATACTCCGTGTGCCTATCGCCTGGTAGCAATGTAGAACCAGCACGCAAGAAGGAAGAATCGGACATGACGAATATCGCCCACACCGGCAAGCACCCGCGACCTCTAATCTTTTTTCACTTCAATTCTTTTCGGCTTGTACCTTAAATACTATTAAATTATTTCCGCCGGTGTGGGAGGTCGATAGGGTGCCAGGAACTGACGTCCCTCCTGCCTTCATAAGATCTTCTTGCGATGTACGTTTTCAAGACGTAATTAACCGATAACTGCAGTGGCGCTGCTCTTTGCTTGTTTGTCTGTGAAACCCGTTCGTAATCTGCATACCTGACGATTGTATGTGAACTGTTTCCACTGGAATGATAAATAAAAGTACAGAGTAATAAACAAAAATTGGACTTTATGTATGATTTGATTGGCACCTTTAAAGTTTCATATTTCTACAGATTGGGCTAACTGAGCTGTAACTTCCACCATCGACCCAGACGCTGCAATGTTACACACTAAATAAACATTTCGCACCTGCATGTGTACACCTATGTGTTCCATATAAGCCAACACAATTCTGTCCACAGTACCAAAGTCAACTATCATAGCTTTTATGTGTACTTCACAGTATTACGGAACAAACAATTCATTTGTTGAATTTTTTTGAACCATCTATTGAACAGCTGTAATTAGTAATTACTCATTTTAACAGTAGTAGTGCTGGTGAATTCAAAGCTAAGAAATCCTTGTATGCTTGCCAGTTTAGTCAATACATACCATGTAATAAAGACTGTGAGTGTGAGTGTTAATTTTGAACAGCGAAATAAGTTTTTCTTCACTGCCCAGAAAATGTATTTGAAACTACATACACATCATGACAAACTCACTGCTGCAATTATTACAGCATATATATTATCATTGTCTTAAATAACCCACCCATAGTATTCCACCAAGACAACAAAAAAAAAAATTAATGAATGATAATACAGGCTTTAGAGCTTATTATTTAGAAATCTGAAAAGTTCTGTTTTTGAGTTCAAGTAATGTACAAAAGCATTTCAGATTTGAGGCTAATGTGTTGGCACAGCCATGCCCTACCCTTGTTCTTTGCTGTATTGTTGACGGACCGTCGGCATAGTCATTCACCCACTCTAGCCTCGCCACAGCCGCGACCCCCTCCTAAGAAGAGCAGTTACGCCGCACACGCCACAGCACAGCACGCCTTAAAGCCCAGGGTTGGCTTGACCAGCTGATGCCTCCTGCTGCGCTGCAACCCGCATTGCATCACGTCGCCGCTTTCTTACCCCTCCGACCATCGGGAGCGTGAGGGAAGTAGCGGTCAGCTTCGGTCGCCTTTGGCCATCTCTGCCGGCTCACCATCACGCGCTCTCTTTGTTTCTCTCTGGAATCTCTCACTTCAGTTACTCATAACGACACCACCTCGCTACCCGCCAACGAAGCCTGCCACGCTTCCAGCTACCTCGTAGCACAACCACAGTTGACTCGAGTTCGAGTACCACTGACTTACCAGTTAATTTGGTGAAAAATTTGGGTATTTTGTATTTTTTTGAGTATTAAACTAGTTAGGTTCATGATTAATCCTTTGCAGATGTGACATACTCTTGTGTAACTGGGTCTTATTCTGTAGGTCATCTGATAATTATTTGTATATTTAGTAGTTGATCTGTTTTACCATTTAGTATGGTTAATGTAATACAGTAATAATTTGGTTTCAATTGCTATCAGGTATCTGTCTTCACCTTTCCATCTGTTTTCTTGTGCCACCTTACTCTTAAGGGGTGACATTTTTTTTCTTTTCTTTCCAGTTTCTGCCAGTTAGACCAACATGTTTGTCTTGGGCATCCTTCTGGCTGTTGCCAGCTACTTTTGTTTTTTGTCGGTTCGGGTAAATAATTCGGACACTGGAGTCATTTTTGAAAAATATGAAGACCTTAATTACAACAGTTCATTTGATCAGAATTTCAATTTTGCGCTGTTACAATTGGAGGATAACCTTAGTGCCTTTAAGCCAGAAGTGCATATGCTTACCTCTCTCCTGCCTCAGTCACGTACTAAAAGGGGAATGTTAGATATTGGAGGCAAGATTCTCAAAACAGTTTTTGGAACCCTGGCTAACGCTGATCTTTAAAGCTTAGAAAAGAGACTTAATTATATTGTGGATAATCAAGACAAAATTTCAGTAAATATTGCAAACCATATCATTTTGATCAAGGATCTTGATGAACATATTTTGAATATTACTAAATGAATCCAGAAATTGGCTACTCACTATCTAAACAATGTTAACATTTTGTATTCAGTGTGGAAACAAACTACTCGTGAACTGTGGGATAGGATTGTAATTCTTGGTTTCGACTAGACCTTAGTACTATGCTGTTGAGGGTCAGTGATGCTTTATCTAGCGTCAGGCTAGAATTGTTCGATTTGAAGCAAGTTATCGAGAATAGTGTCCATTGCAAGTTAAGCTCTACACTTTTGAATTTGAAGGCTTTCATTGAAATCCTGAACCAAATTCAACATTTGATAACACTTCCTTTGCATATGATTGCCCCAGTGACTTTTGAAATTTTTTTTGCTTACTATGGCTTCAGTACAGTACAGGCAATTATTTATAATTCTTCACTTAATGTTGTGGTAAGTGTTCCTTTGGCAAATAAGAATAGTTTTCAGAGCTATCATGTTTTTGCTTCTCCTGTGTTATTTCCCAACATAAACAAATATTTAATATTCAAAGTTTCAGACTTTCTTATTGTCGGCTTAGACAGAAAATTTTTTGCTCTCATTCTAGCTAAATTTTTGTCTCAATGGTATTACTATTTGTCGTATTGACTTTCCATTTTTTGATGCACATGTTAATAGTTGTGAATTTAATTTATTCTCTGGTAAACATCACCTTAACTTTTGTGAAAAATCCTTTGTAGAGTTACCCTTCCTTCAAAAAGCTCACTCTCTTTGGCTGTTTGCAACGAAATTTTCCATTGATGTGACATTTTTATGTAGAACTACCTTAGTGTCACAACCTCCCTTCACACTCTCTTCTAGAAGTGGTTTTATCAGCAATGCTTTACATTGAGACATTGTCAGCCCATATTTTGAAACTTTTGGCCAAGTCAACTCTGCCATTCATTTTAATCAGTCTTTACTTGTACTACATTTTCCTAAACTTATTTCCAATATCACATCCTTGTAACTTCCAAAATTACCTAATCTTTTGCCCAATGATTCCCTCATTAAGGAACCTTATTCCCTTCTGGCTTCACAGCGCCATGGCACTAATTTCCATGATGTTATGCAACTTCTCCATCGTCCCTTCTCCACTTCCTGAACACATTAATGTTATTTCTATTAGTCTATCTTCAGTTGCAGTGTTTTGCATTGCGTTTGCTGTCATCTTTTCGCNGAACACATTAATGTTATTTCTATTAGTCTATCTTCAGTTGCAGTGTTTTGCATTGCGTTTGCTGTCATCTTTTCGCTGAAATCCAAGTTTTGTGCACTTATGCAATCCTCTACACCCATTCAACCCTTTAGCTAAGAACGTTCTGTTGTAATCCCTTTGCCAGTTGTTTCTAGCGGCACCTCCTCCTCGTAATGTAAGTTTGTTGTGTTGTTATGTGTATTTTTTTGTGAATATTTTGCATTTTGTAGCTTTTGCTCTTGCCACAACNGAACACATTAATGTTATTTCTATTAGTCTATCTTCAGTTGCAGTGTTTTGCATTGCGTTTGCTGTCATCTTTTCGTTGAAATCCAAGTTTTGTGCACTTATGCAATCCTCTTTAGCTAAGAACGCTCTGTTGTAATCCCTTTGCCAGTTGTTTCTAGCGGCACCTCCTCCTCGTTANAGTTGTTTCTAGCGGCACCTCCTCCTCGTTATGTAAGTTTGTTGTGTTGTTATGTGTATTTTTTTGTGAATATTTTGCATTTTGTAGCTTTTGCTCTTGCCACAACTTTGTGAATGTGTGTACTGGTTTCAGGGGTGGAGTGTATGCCAGTTGTGTTGGCACTTGTTTCCTGTCTGTGTAATACCATTAACTTTTTTTCTTTCACATATTTTTTTTTCTATTAGAATGTGCTCTAGTTATGCTTATTATTTTTTTTATTGACTTTGAAGTTGTAAAACAAACTTTATCATCTGAAAATTGTGTATTGTTTAAATATTTGTTTATTTTATGCTTTTGTTTAAGAAATAATTTTCTTAATGTTTATTAATTATTCACGCACACAATANCATTAACTTTTTTTCTTTCACATATTTTTTTTTCTATTAGAATGTGCTCTAGTTATGCTTATTATTTTTTTTATTCACTTTGAAGTTGTAAAACAAACTTTATCATCTGAAAATTGTGTATTGTATAAATATTTGTTTATTTTATGCTTTTGTTTAAGAAATAATTTTCTTAATGTTTATTAATTATTCACGCACACAATANTAAATATTTGTTTATTTTATGCTTTTGTTTAAGAAATAATTTTCTTAATGTTTATTAATTATTCACGCACACAATATTGTGTAAATTCTTAGTTTCGAATTATCCAAATGAAAAACGTAATTTGTGAATTATTATATGTCTTTCTTGACTTTCGATTTATGTATCAATTAGTCGCACGAGACCCTGAAGTCCGGAGCATACCTTAGTATATATAGGTTTCCGCTCAGGTTACTTACTTCTTTATGCTCGCTTTCTCGCCATGCAGCATGTAGTCAGCTTACATTATTTTCTTGTGGAATCTTTCATCATCCTCGAGATGAAATAGTGTTTTTATCTGCAGTTTTGGGTAAGTTTGTTTGCAGATATTTCTTTTTGTGACATGATTGCATTATTTTGTGTTAACAAATCCTTTTTTTTTAAGCATTTTTATACTTTTTAATACAGCAGTTCCAAGTACGCCTGATATGGCTTAACCTTGTGGCCAACCCTTTGCATCGTTATTGTGATGTGAGCCGCACACCATATCATGGCATGGTCGTTTTGACCATGATTCCACTTCCTTCGGCCGGCACTGCAGTAAAGTCTGAAATTCAAGTTCGACCAACAAGTAACCTCTAAGTATCATTTATGCCTGCTGCATGTACTCGGGAGTGCTCCAAACTTTCTGTCTTCCGATGCGACGTCTGTTGTTTAATTACTAAATATCATGGTTTAGACTGTCCAACTACAAATTTATTTTTTGTTTCTACAAGAAAAAAAAAAGGTAAAGGAAAATGTGCAGTATTGTTATATTTCAAATGAAGTGATCGTGGGTACCCGATGATATAGTTATAGCCATATAATATAATAAATTTAATTAAAATTAAAAAAAAAGGAGATTACATCTTGTTCACAAATAAAACTCTAATATAATAAGAAAAAATAAAAAGTTAATACTCATCTCTCAATAAGAGAAAATAAAGTTTTATTTTTTATTTATACTTGTGTGTGTGTGTGTGTATGTGTGTGTGTATATATATATATATACACATACATATATACACACACACACACATACATATATACACACACACACATATATATATATATATATATAGTGGTGAAATAGTTCAATATAACAGTTATAAAGAAATAAGCCTTATTTATTTCCTCAATTATCACCCATGCATAATATATAATTGTACAACTATTATGTTGTGTTTGATAAAACTTCAGCTACACCTCGAGTGTACTTAAAACTTTCTCTTTTATACCATTTTTGTAATAAGCAAAACGGGAGCATGCCCATCATTTCTGCTTGTAGTAGTAAACCCTAGTCTACACAGGAATATAGATCCCACCTTCCATTAAGAGAGTACCTATGGGTGCTCAAGTTTGTGACACGAAGGTGATGCATAACAATTGCAGGATGATACTGCAAACCGTTCTAAATGATACATCTTTTAAATATATTTCTCAGGAAAAGGCTGTTCAGGTAAAGTGAGCACTTATGAAACCCCTACTAAATTTCCCCTTCCAGCCCATTGGTTGCATATATTTCCGTGTACCTATCAAAATAAACATTGCCATATGGCTTTCTGTTGGCATTTACATAGACAACTCATATGCCCACTGCATACTCAATAAATAAATAAAAAATAATAAATATTGTAATCAGCACTACAAACACATACACATTAATTTCAGTAAAGAATATTGGTTTGTGAATTTCAACTATGTTCACGATTTATTTTCTGTTAAGATATAAATTAATGCCTTTAACTGTAGTCAACACCCAAGGTCATAAGAAAATATATTTACTTTAGATTCTCAACAGAATAGAAGAAGAGTTAAGCTTTATTCTTTTTCCCGTTATAAAAACAACTCCAAGACGTTTTGTACATTCACCTTTAAAAACTGTGAATAGTTTATATGTTCACCTGTTAANCCTACTAAATTTCCCCTTCCAGCCCATTGGTTGCATATATTTCCGTGTACCTATCAAAATAAACATTGCCATATGACTTTCTGTTGGCATTTACATAGACAACTCATACGCCCACTGCATACTCAATAAATAAATAAAAAATAATAAATATTGTAATCAGCACTTCAAACACAAACACATTAATTTCAGTAAAGAATATTGGTTTGTGAATTTCAACTATGTTCACGATTTATTTTCTGTTAAAATATAAATTAATGCCTTTAACTGTAGTCAACACCCAAGGTCATAAGAAAACATATTTACTTTAGATTCTCAACAGAATAGAAGAAGAGTTAAGCTTTATTCTTTTTCCAGTTATAAAAACAACTCCAAGACGTTTTGTACATTCACCTTTAAAAACTGTGAATAGTTTATATGTTCACCTGTTAAAGATTCATTTAGATAATATGGTGTATTTACTCCTTCATACAGAAGACAACATGCCTCAATCAAATGTTAAATGACATAAGAATTATGTTTGCAACATTTACAAGTAGAATTATATTGCGTAAATACCTCAAAAATCCATAATTAAATACAAGACCCCACACAAGCAAATGGTGGGTGTTGCTATTACATTACGGCTCCCACCTACCTGATGCTTGAAATGTGTTGCAGTGTGTTTGAGATACCACGTTTGTTTGAAATACAAACGTGTTTACAATGTGCTGATCTACTAAAAGAAGAGACGCACACTTTCAAGACATTGCGTACATTAGGAACACCATTCCACAGTACTCGAAAATGGCTAAAAACTGCTTCTACAAAGTGCTGTATCTCAAAATATATGCTTCAGATACACACAAAACTACTCAAGGGTCCTGCACTGAATCTTCCTACAGACTTTCCACCAATAAAATAATAGTGTCACCATTGAAAGTCCCATAGGTACACGCATTGCGACGAGAACACTGTGTGCCACTTGCGCTTAGCGGTAATGGCGCACTTGATGCGTGTGGCAGTGCTGCCCTTATCGCCTCCGCGCTTCTCGGCATCACTCAGACAAATGTGCTAGGTAGGTGGGAGCCCTTATGAGTATTGGAAAAAAATTGTAATTAAATTCAATAGCTAAACAGAATTGATCCAAATTTTTACAGCATACTTCCTTAGTAATATTTGTCACTCAATGCATGTTTCGTGAAAATTTGAACAACCACAAAGTTTTTAAAGCACAAAACACCAATGTTTGCTAAGGCCTACTGCTTTGCTTACCAAAAGAAAATCACTTTTCGCTTATAAAATTTTAATGCGTACACTAATAATGCAACTTCACCAAAATACTAAAAACACACTACTTAGCCAATGACAACATATTTCATGAAATTGCATCCACCCATTTAATGCAGAATCTAATTTCCCCCCAAATCACTTANTGCGCTTAGCGGTAATGGCGCACTTGATGCGTGTGGCAGTGCTGCCCTTATCGCCTCCGCGCTTCTCGGCATCACGCAGACAAAAGTGCTAGGTAGGTGGGAGCCCTTACAAGTATTGGAAAAAAAAATTGTAATTAAATTCAATAGCTAAACAGAATTGATCCAAATTTTTACAGCATACTTCCTTAGTAATATTTGTCACTCAATGCAAGTTTCGTGAAAATTTGAACAACCACACAGTTTTTAAAGCACAAAACACCAATGTTTGTTAAGGCCTACTGCTTTGCTTACCAAAAGAAATTCACTTTTTGCTTATAAAATTTTAATGCGTACACTAATAATGCAACTTCACCAAAATACTAAAAAAACACTACCTAGCCAATGACAACATATTTCATGAAATTGCATCCACCCATTTAATGCAGAATCTAATTTCCCCCCAAATCACTTANTAGCCAATGACAACATATTTCATGAAATTGCATCCACCCATTTAATGCAGAATCTAATTTCCCCCCAAATCACTTACCTTGAAGGTTAATCGTGGAAGCTAATACTTGTTTAATATATTGGCTCACAGAAATTAAACTGTTCTGGCAGATGTTATAATATTGTTTCAACGTATTCCTAACACTCAAAAAATGTTTCACGTGCAGTATAAAACATTTTCATGCCGTTATTGTTTCAAAACGAATGACCTATGTGCTAAGGTAAAGTTGGGAATCGCTTGAATACTAAGTAACCCACACACATCTATTTAAGCTTTCAGAATTGCAACACATATGGCAAATATAATAAAACATACTCATCTGAAGTTTCTTCAAGGTTTTGTTTTTACATTGATACCCACTTCAACTGCATGAAGTAGCACATTTTCCAGGTTGGCATATCATATGCAATTTCAAGAATTTCTGGGACAAGAAATTACATGGAAATACAGCAGAAAGCAATAAAGAACAATGCCAGTTCACTCAGAACATGGGGGCCAAGGTGGTCTAGTGTTTAGACTTCTCACCTCTCACCATGGCGAATCAGGTTCTGTTTCCGATGGAGTCACCCCTGTATTTTCGCATGTGGAAATTGTACCGGACGATGCTGCTGTCAGCAGGTTTTCTCAGGGATCTCCCATTTCCACCANGTATTTTCGCATGTGGAAATTGTACCGGACGATGCTGCTGTCAGCAGGTTTTCTCAGGGATCTCCCATTTCCACCATCCCTGCATTCCGGCGCTACTCCATACTCACCTCGCTTCACCCTCATCAGCTCTCAAGACCTCGCTGCTAAGAGCTGCCCAAATTTGCACTCAGAACATGTATAAAAATATTTTATTTATTACATTTATGAATATGTATTTACTTCAGAAGTTACAAACTAACATTTAAATTCACATTGATCATCAACTGATGTTGACACATGAGCGTGGACCAGCAAAAAACACTAAAAACAATGAACCAGCTAACTTGACATTACATCAGCCAGGTGATAATATGAGCCAACTATTATTCCTTATTTGCATACAACAAAAAGAAACTGAGTTGCAGGTGACAAAAATTTCTAACTTTACGACTAGAAAGATGTTAAAACATGGAACTACTTCTTGTAGTTCATTGTCAACTTAACTATGAGTATTGTGGTCATTGCTAACATTAAAATGTATGCAATTACAGGTAGTGATTTTTTTCATAGGTTGATTTCAAGAGTGGTCACTTTATCCACTTTAACACGAACCACCTAGTATATTTATGGATATCTTCTGCATGACTGGCAATAGTGTGCGCGCACGCGAGCGTGCATGTGTGCGTGCGTGTGTGTCAACTGACCAAGTCTAGAAGTACTAAGAAAACATGTACAATTTTTTCTGCCAGATGTTGTAGTGAAGANGTATTTTCGCATGTGGAAATTGTACCGGACGATGCTGCTGTCAGCAGGTTTTCTCAGGGATCTCCCATTTCCACCGTCCCTGCATTCCGGCGCTACTCCATACTCACCTCGCTTCACCCTCATCAGCTCTCAAGACCTCGCTGCTAAGAGCCGCCCAAATTTCCACTCAGAACATGTATAAAAATATTTTATTTATTACATTTATGAATATGTATTTACTTCAGAAGTTACAAACTAACATTTAAATTCACATTGATCATCAACTGATGTTGACACATGAGCATGGACCAGCAAAAAACACTAAAAACAATGAACCAGCTAACTTGACATTACATCAGCCAGGTGATAATATGAGCCAACTATTATTCCTTATTTGCATACAACAAAAAGAAACTGAATTGCAGGTGACAAAAATTTCTAACTTTACGACTAGAAAGATGTTAAAACATGGNTTGCAGGTGACAAAAATTTCTAACTTTACGACTAGAAAGATGTTAAAACATGGAACTACTTCTTGTAGTTCATTGTCAACTTAACTATGAGTATTGTGGTCATTGCTAACATTAAAATGTATGCAATTACAGGTAGTGATTTTTTTCATAGGTTGATTTCAAGAGTGGTCACTTTATCCACTTTATCACGAACCACCTAGTATATTTATGGATATCTTCTGCATGACTGGCAATAGTGTGCGCGCATGCGTGTGTGCATGTGCGCGTGCGTGCATGTGCGTGCGTGTGTGTGTGTCAACTGACCAAGTCTAGAAGTACTAAGAAAACATGTACAATTTTTTCTGCCAGATGTTGTAGTGAAGANGTGTGTGTCAACTGACCAAGTCTAGAAGTACTAAGAAAACATGTACAATTTTTTCTGCCAGATGTTGTAGTGAAGAGAGATATGAAATGTGCAGTTTAAAAATACTTTGTAAATATTTGAGAGTAAAAATTACAAATCAACTGACAACAAAAATAATGGTTTATTAGATGTGGTGGAAATAGGCCGCTAGGCTAATAATTACATATTAAAATTGTTACAGAAAACACAAGTACTCGCAGATAAGACACACACACATGCATGCATACACATACAAATATCGAACAAACACATTTTCAAACTTGAATACATGGTCATGATGTTTTGCTGGCCAGGACAGCTTCTTCAGGCAGTGAGTGATGGCAGACTGCAGTTTGTTGAATGGTGGTTGGTAAACAAGAAACCTAACGGCCAGGAGGCAAACTAGGATGAGGCGCAAAATTTGAAATGATGCAGACGGATTATCTTACATTTAAGCCAGGTAACTATCTGGATTTGATGATAAATTGGTGGACCAGTTCTAGTCTTCACAGTCCAGCAAAACATTGTGATAGTGCATCAGTGTGTAAAAATATAAAAATTAGTGTGTCCATCTCCCCCCCCCTCCTATGTGTGTGCGTGTGTGTGTGTATGTGAGCTTGCATGTGAGATAGAGAAAGAGTATGCACATGTGTGTGCATGCGTGCACATGCATTGTGTGTGTATGTGTGTGTGTCTATCTGCGAGTACAGGCCTGAGAGTACTTGTTTTTTCTGTCACCGCACCAGAGTTCGCGCTGCCCGATGCAACCCCGAATAGCAGGGAAGTCTGTTTCCCTGCCACCTCGAGAGATGGCAGCAGAGTTCAGCTCAGCTTACAGAGAGAGGAGCTAACCCCTAAAAAAGGACTCGACGTACGTCACAAGACACAACCCATTAGACGGCCACTCATACAGTGGACCAGACACATAAAGGTACCTGGTGCACATGTACTGTAAAGCCACAACCATTAGCAAGACACACGATGAAGAGGCTAGATTCCCCTTGTTAGCTAACCTACTACCTCCACAGCGTATAAACTACCAGAGAGAATACCAGGCCTGGCAAGGAAGAATCTACCCTTTCCAAATCACACTCTAGCTACGGTTATTGTTGCCTGCCACCTTGTTGCGGACATGATCCGTAGAACCTAATTCCTTGGTAAATGACGTTCACCCACAGGAGGGGTAGTAAGTGTTGATTAAAGGACCTGACCTAGCCTTCAGCTACCTCACCCCCCGGGAACGAGTTCCCGCCAACTGTTGAGGCCTCAACTCACAGTTACCCCTTGTCATCTGTTTGGACCCCTGGTAAAGCTCCCCGGGACTGTACACCCAGTCATCGAGATCCTCCGCCTAGACCCACCCTTAGACCTAGGCGTCGAGCGCATTGACAACCTCGATGCAGCTTCACCAACCAGCATCAGTGGGCCGACAGCCNCCCACCTGCCGCAGCAGAGCACGTCTCCCTGCTGAGCCGCCCAGCAGACGCCGTCGCCACCAACCAGCTAGGCCAGGAGGCTCGCCATTGGACCAATGTCGACGAGCACCCCTCGACCGACTGTGGGGGGTAAGCCAGCAGCTCCGCCAACACCCCGCAATTGCAAACCAGCTCTAGCACAGATCGACTTCGTGCCAAGCAGGCGGCCGACCCGCCCGACGCTCTATAAAGGCACCAAAAAGGCTAAGCGCCAGATCTTACAGACCCAGCCGCATTAGAGTCTGTAAACCCCTTTTACCTGTGCACCTGATCTAGCACAAACTGAAAACACCTTCTATTGAGGCGTTGACGTGTTCTTGTCCCTAGACCATCACAATTCATAGCACTGGAACACTCCAGCAATCATCATTATGTGACTTGTGTTTAAATTTAGTGAATAAAAACATAATTTAGGTATAACATTGTTTTTAAGTGTATGGACGATGAGGAGAGGGATGGTATGTGCTAAAAAGAGAGTGCTTGGACATTACAAAAAATAACAAGGGTCATTAATGGAAGATAATTAACTGAATAATGTTCAACTTTGATGCATATTTAATTGTGTGTTGACTGAAGGTTTATTTACAGAAGTAAATTTGTACTGCAATTCCAAAATAATGACTATTAGGATTTCAGCGAGTATTTTTCAATTTTCATAAAATGCAGATGATAAGAAAATGTTTAGATTTGTTTGATGACTGTACAGAGTTATTCCTTATAACTAAATACAGTATGTAAGTAGAGAATTGCAGCATAACTTACCTGCCAAAACCAGATGACCTGCTTGCTGTTGCGAGTGTAGTGACGGTATATTGTGTTCCTCTGCCAGTCCTCCACATCTATCTCCTGCATCCCGCACAACATCAGTTCCAGTTCTCGTTCATCAAAGTACTTGAGCCATTCCAATGGTACTACTTCATTGAAACCATCCAAGAAGTTCTTTGTTTGCTCCTCTATACCACGTGTCATCCTCCACTCTGTCATCAACCTTCAAATTTAAAAATTAAACTTGTCAATTGTATTACGATAGTACAAGTTTTAAAAATCATATATGACAGCTGGGAACATCATTACGATATACAACTATGACTTATGAATTACTTGTGATGATTTTACACCAGACATGATTGATTGAACTGTAACATTGGACGCTGCATACTTCTTTGTGCCATTTTTACAAATGAAACTGAAGCTTCGTTGTCTACACTGTACACAAACATTACTTTTTGAAACCCATTGCTTGGACTTGTAAATATGTAATTACTGTATTTTCGTGTGTATTCAACATTTTGGTGTATTAGTGACTTGCTCTCATGTGTGCTGGACGTATTCTTAATTTGAACTTCTAGCCCTGCCATCATTGTGGAATCGCAATTGGCTGCACTTCGTCAAGTGCAGCATGTCAAGAGTTGGCCACCCTGGGTTGTCAGTAGGAAGCCCGCCAGTTGTTCTTAAGTCATCATGGCAGTGAGTAATGCAATTGGGCAGCCTAATTGCTAATCAGTGTTTTAGTGCATTAAAAAAGCAACATAACCCAAGTGGCATCACAAAATCATATTTCGCTCAGATCTTATAAAATTTCAGAGCACATAAAGCAGTTTAAGGGGCACACTATCCTCACACAGACCATAGATGCCAGATGCCATACACAAGAAAATGGTCTCGCTGCAGTACAAGAGAAAGACACTACGTAGTTTGTACATCTGCCATGCCACAAGCGCTTTGTGTACCGAGACACCATTTTGTGTGACAATTTGCTGTGATTTCATCATCTCAAGTCACATTAACTTCTATGGAATAGCTATGACGTGGCTGTAACACTTTTCGTAAACATTGCAATATTTTACAAAATGTTCAGTTATCTTAGGGAGGAAAAAAATCTGATTTTATGACATTAGTATGGAATTGAGTCGTAAGATGTTCTGTAACTTCACTATTTTAATAATATGCCATAACTCGTATGAATTCGTTACAGTGAAACAAAAACCTATTGTATTGCATNTCTGATTTTATGACATTAGTATGGAATTGAGTCGTAAGATGTTCGGTAACTTCACTATTTTAATAATATGCCATAACTCGTATGAATTCGTTACAGTGAAACAAAAACCTATTGTATTGCATAGTCTTTTGTTGGAACCAAAACAGTTGTTCGTTACAATGAAATGTTCGTTAACGTGATGTTTGTTAAAGTGATGCTTTACTGTACATTTCAAGGAAGTATTAGAATCTTGTACTTACCTCATGTACTCTTCCTTGTTTTCCTCCGTAACATGCACCTTGTCACCACCTTCCTTCAGTTCATGGTGGATGACCTGCCCCAAGATTTCAAAGTCCACGCTAAAGTATAGCTCTAGGCCACAGTCCTCAATGTTATTGTCCTTGATCCATACCAGAGAGTTGTAAAATTCTGGATCTATTGATTCTATGTCCTTCATGGTCAGCTTCTTGTTCAGCATGCGTTTGTAGAAGGGCATCGTAAAGCCTGAGTAAATGAAGCGACCATGGTAGAGAGCCTGAAAAAAATAAATTTTTTTAAATATACCTTACAATTTTACTACTACAATAAACACTGCTACAGTAAGCAAAAAACATATTTTTCCACAAAATCCGCATGACAAATTCAGAGAATTTACTGTCCCTGCTAGAGGGTTAGCAAGTAGCAGGAATGATAAGCAACCTCGGGTACGAGAGAGAGTCAAAAATTGTGTCTTCCAACAGTAGCAACAGTTGCTAACCACATACTTCCATGCGGACACATGATGGTTATGTCAGGGAGAAAGCCAAATTATTCTAGATTTTTTTTACTACACAAGTAAATTTCAAGACCCACGTTATAGAAAATATGCACTTTTATGTGACTGTCTCCCTGCAATAAAGCAAAAATCCTTCATGGACATCCTGTGGTGACGGTCACAATTGTTTTCCCAAAGATAGGGAGTAAAATGGATACAAGCATATTTACCAATTTTCTTGTAAATGTATAATGTACTACTTTAAAATACAAAACTGTTTCTAAAATTTTTCTAGACCTTATTTTTCCTAATTAGTCAGTGAAAACTATTGCAAATATTACTTAAATGTCTTGTTACCTTATGTATTTAATTAATGCAACAAATAATACTTTTTATTCACCATTTTACAAACACAATATTCATTTAATTATTGTGTTCAGTTTGTGCAATTTTTATTTATTGCATAAGTTTTTTATGTTGTATTTTAATTGTGTATCATTGCTGGTGAACAAAGTTGTTTACATATTTTGGCTTTATTTACTTACTGTTTGTCATCAGTTCACATTTTTAATACTTGGGTAATTTGGTTTTCATTCATTTTTTTCTGTAGTTTAAAAGCAACATTTAGAAACCCCCTAAGTTGCTTAGCCAAGTTGCATTTCATTGCAAATGAGTCATCCAAACAGCCCACAGATGTATATCAGTAAGAATTTAAACATTCCACAGTCTTTTGTTTGGCTCTTTAGTGTACTTCACAAACTTTGGTTTGTGCAGTTTCTGTTCAGCCAGGGAGTCAAGATGGCATGTGGCCACTGCGCTTCCATGCCTGTGTTCTTCAAACTTGATGTGGAGAATTTAAGTTATAGTTTTATTGCTCTTGCAATACAGTGTTTTCTTTATTAATTCATTTATTTTCTGTGGTGTGTGCTGTAGTTAGTACTTATTTGGCAAGTTACACAAACATGTAGTTTGGGTTGCATGCTAGGTAACTTAACCTTACTTTGGGCATATCTGTGTAGCTCGTTCCTCTTGCAAGAATTATCTGCTTTTTCTAGGGGATTATTTACCCCCACCGTCATTCCCACAATATCCAACATAAATTCTTAATTGTTTTTCTGTATTTCAATGATGTTTTCAAGCAGCTCACCACACAAATGGTTTTCATTATTTTTGTTTTTCTCATTTGACATGTTTTGTACAAGTCTCTTATACTAACATTGAAATTTTGCACATCATGATTTGGCTTTTGAAATAAAAAATGTAAAACCCTTCAATTTTAAACTTCCTCTCACAGATCATTATTGACAAAATCTTCAGCATAGGAAAATTTTGAAAACACAATGATTTAATTGCACCATTAACGATAGAAATACATAGTAAAATTTACTGCCTGTGTGCTGCATTAAAAAAAAAAGATGAATACATGTTCTGTCTCTCAAAGTTCAAATATTGTAAGTGTTCATGTTTTGTGCCTGCAGAGAAATTAATAAAAAAATATATATATATTATTTACTGACCTCTTTTGGAACTTAGTAAAAGCACTTTACTGTATGTTTATAGAATAATAATTGTGCAACATGAATTTACCATGGCAATGAACCTCCCAATAAACTTGAAGTACAACAGATGGTCCGGATTGACATAGGATGCAGGATTTATCTGCAGACTGTAGTTATTCTTGTTAGCATACTCAAAGAGGCAGTACATTGGGTTGAGAACCTCATGTGATAACAAGAAAAACCACTCCCTGTGAACAAACACATTCTTATTAAAATAGATCCTTGACTAACTTTACAGTACATGCGTGATGCTTCAGGAGAAAATATTTAATACATACTGGGATGTCCATGGGAAATTACATGCAATGAAAAGGGAAGCAGAATTGATTTATTCATAGTTAGTGAAAAAGAAACAAATATAAATGTGTGTGTGTGTTGTGTGTTAGTTATGAGAAATCGGTGACATTTGTAGGTGGCGACAAACTCTTATCCCTTACAGGTAACTCAAACTGATTGTGTGTTTCAGAACATACACAAATAACATGAAATCAAAAGGAAACTAAGCAATTCACAAAAATAAATGAGATGAAAGCAGGTAGTTTACCTTTATATCCAGTTAATCCAGTTGGATAAAGGAACATAACACAAGCAATGTTACTGTAAAAACACAAAAACAATTTGACTCTGCATATAATTTGACTGGCAACTTTTAAGGGTTGAGTTCAGGAAAACACTTTAAGATGAGTAAAAGTAAAAAGTTTCATTACCTTGAAGTGTAACGCATACTGACATAATTACTAAATACGACTCCACCTCATCTTCACGTAATGCCACATCACCTTGAGCGAGGTTTGAACCCAGGATGAATTGCTTCCAGAGCCAACCTGCACACCCCTACGCAAGGTCACCCAAGGACACGGCAGCCAAGGCCGTCTACACCAGTATGTCAGACGTCACGTGTCCGGTAATCACCCCCGCATGCAACAGACGCCAGCCACGCAACCTAGCACTGCATTAAGCTCGCGGGAGCGACGAAATCCGCACAAGGAAAACTGCACTTCTAGCCTCCTCCGAGAGAATGCAGCCACTCCGTTAAGGGAGGAGCTCTAGCCCGAAGATAACCGGCCGGCCGAAGGGAGTCGAACGACCTGCAGTTGGCCGTTTATATACGTGAATGCACAAATCCGAAACGCCAGTTGATACTCAGCAGTTCGCTCCACCACCTCGTGTGCTGGAGCTTTCTGCCTACCGCCTTCCTCACGAAAGAACACTGCTATCTTCCAGAAACCCAGCAACCCCTGAAGAGGTTTCCGTCATCCCTTTACACTCACTACCTCTTTGGTAGTGAACCCTGAGTCCCTTCTGGACAACAGCATAGATTAGTTAGTCAGTTGTAATCATAGATACCTAGCCTTTTTCTGCTGTTGTTTAGTTTAGTCCCAGGTCCCTTTCACCTGATTTACAGTAGCTTACTTCCGCCCGTTACAGATCATTGATAGTTAGGAGTTAGTACGATCCACCGTGTCTATTCCTCTGGGGAATAAATAAATCATCTTACCTAACCTGAGTACTTATTCTCGGATAATTGTGACTTCCATCCCAGTAGATATCAAATCTAATAAGGAAAAGAAGGAGACAGCGTCTTGAAACCTCTCTGCCGAAACCAGTGTAGGAATGCGGGTTCCCTTTAACAGGTGCACGTACATCGCAATAGATACCCATTAGATGGCCACCCATACTGTGGACCAGGTACGCAAAGGTACCTGGTGCGTACGTACGGCAGAGTCCCAACCACTAGTAACACAATCCACAAAGTGGCTAGACATCCAGATAAGCCAACCCACTCCCGCCACCACGTTATATTCGCCGGTTGGTGTGACAAGACTGATTCTGGCGGCCTGACCCCTTCTGGACCACACACCATGACGCGGCTACACATCCCTATCAGCCCACTGCTCCATCCACTGCGTTGTTATCTACGCCGGTTGGAGCAATAGGTCTGATCCTGGGTGGCCTAGCTCCGACTGGCTGCACTCTTAGCTAGGGAACTCGTCGCCTGCTCTTCCTCAATGTGGTAGACCGTAGTACCTACCCGTATGCCCTTCACCCACAGAAGTGGTGCAGGGTGGAGAGTTAAGAGGGCAGCTACTGCCTCTGAATCTAGCCAATTGATCTGCAACCCAGTGCCATCTGCCCTCAGCAGCCCCTCCCCAGTTCCCCCCCTAGCTCTCTTCCAGCCACCCCACAAGATCGCTGGCGAGCCGCACCTGCTCATGGTGCGTTTAAGATTGGGGCTTCCAGTACCACATGAGAGCCAACCAGCCTCACCAGCCGCATACGAATATGCATACAGCCATTACAACGATAATTTTGTTAATTTAACATGGCCCTCTTAGCCATTTCGGCTATTCCGCACCCCGGCTACCCAGTCTGCAGGGAAGAAGAATCACGCCTTCTCATCGCAGGTGTCCCAGCTATTCACCTGAGTTAACCAAAACAGAAGCCCCGTCTTGATACACAAACTCCACCAAGAGTACCCTACCACAAGGCCTGAGACCCTCGTACTCAGATTACCAAGCGTGTGGTCTGGCCGGAGCACTATCTGGGCCCCTAACGTCTTGCCAGGACGCTACCGGAGCAGGTGCCTGCTCACCACTCGGCCCTTCTTCAAGAGGCGGGATCTCTCCAGACCTCCTCCAGCATACGGAGTTAACCACCGCCAGCACGAGTCCAACCTCTAGTGATCGGAACATTGGAGAGAACCTCCAATGGGGCCAACCCGATCAGCCCGTGCTCCCACTTATTTATGCCATGGCACTAGTGAGTTTACTAATGCCAGCCACACCACAAGCAGCAGGATGC
>NQII01001299.1:132244-163839 GCA_002778355.1 Clitarchus hookeri
GGGGGGGGGGGGGCTCTGATAGGGCGGTAGCAGTCATTATCAAATTCCCTAGGTCCATCGCAAGTTGGGTTACACCCATACGCCCCAAAGCTCTGGAGCGCTCTCCTTTTTCATCACCGTCCCTCCGTTACCACCCAAACCACCTGCATCAGCACCGCCACCGCCCCAGGACAGGGCACTAGTTCCAGCCAGCAGCAGTGGCCGAGCCAGGAACTACCCCGGGCCAAGCCCACTGCAGGTAAATGAGTGTGTGTCTACACAAACAGTGCAAAGAGCTGCTAACCCCACACCTGACTTTGTACCGTGCCGTACCCCAACCTATACCACAGTCGGGGACCAATCAGCGGCCAATAAGTCAATCTTTACCACAGTAAGTTAGCCCATGCCTCTGTCCGGCACTATAGAACCCTTGTCTAACAGTGACATCACCGACAGTTCAACCGAAGTCATGCGTCAACCTTAAAGAGAAAATTCTTACAAAAATAAGGCAGTAAATTTGAATAACTCACCTTAGGTAAAAAGAAATGGGTCTGCAAAACATTAAACAAAATTTCACATCATTTTATTTACAAATCCTTCTGTCAGAGTAGTTTCTTGTTTTGGTGGTACTGCTGTGTACTGCACTTTTACATTAATCGTTGTCAGTACCACTGTCTGTAATGCCACCATCGCTGCTGTCACTGCCATCACTGCAGTCTCGTTCTTCCCAGGATAGGTCTTCTTCTGTGCCATCCATGGCATTGAAAATGCAGCACTTTTTGAGGCCTCTGACGATTCAGTCTGGGGATATTGTACTCCATACAGTAAAGATCCAAACTGCAAGCTGTGCAACTGAAGGCTTTTGCATCTTCCCAATGGGTGTCAGGGCATGGTAACCAGCAAGCAGCCAGTCGCTGCACTGCTATCGCAGGTGGTCCTTAAACTGCTTGTTTACCACCATATCTAGATCCTGCAGCTGGCCTGCCATACCCAACGGTATAACAACTAAGTCACTGTTCTTGCCTGTATGATGCTTTTTACTTCAGGTGTCAAATGGTCCCAAAACGTGTCTAGCACCAGCATTCCCCTTTTTCTTCAGCAGTGTGCCAGCCCTTCTGTTCCACATGAGTCATAGCCATTCTTGCTTTAAATTGCTCATCATCCACTTTTTACCTTGACAAAGAATGATGACACATGGTGGAAAAGACTTCTAAAGGAATGGTTTTCCATTTCAAAATTACGAATGGTGGCAGTTTTCTGGCATCTGCCAACACACCTAGCATCACTGTGACTCGTTCTGACTGTGACTAACTTGGCACCTTTAATGTCCACAGTGGTATTACTTGGTACATCAAAGTACACTGCTGTTTTTTCTGCATTGCCGACTTGACTACACAAATAGTTGTGTTACGAAATGCGCCGTCTACATGTCGTGCACAATTTATTGGATGAGCATCCCATCCTCTTCGCCTTCTTTTTCTCACAATGTGATAATAGCCATACACCACGCATGGATCCTTGTATACGAATGACATAATTCCATGCAGTGGATCATGTTGGTAATACTAAAAACAAATATTTGAAATCGGACGACATTTGTTGTTGAATTTGAAATTTATAAAACATACGACTTTCTGCCGTACAACACAAACCATATGCTTCTGTCTACAATCTATAATGCAATGCTGGCTCTATAGCCACGGTTGTTCCAATATGAATTCCTCCCCAATGTGAGGTTCTACGAGGAATTCCGAGTGGTGGTCACAATTTCCAATCTTAAAATGAAGGTTGAAAGTGCCTACTATTTTAAGGAGTTGGTTGGGTTGGGCCACTTGCACACTTCTCTCTTCGGTTCTTAGCGCAGCGTGCTGGCCGGCAGTAAGTAGGTCAACCGCGTATGAAGTTACAGGTCGCCGCAGAGTACAGCAATGCTGCTGCAGTTTTACCGTTGATGACCACTTCTGTAAGGGGAGCTTCGGGAGGGTCTTCCCCCTCGATCAACGTCTGAATGACAGGGCTACCGGGAAGTGGTGGTCCACTTGGCACCCTGGTCCGGTCGTTTCCCTGGTCCTTGCTTCGTTCCTGGTTGCCGTTATTTTTGGCAGTGGGACCGTTGGCTTCCCGGTTGGGATTTGGTCCCCCACTTTCTCTCTGCAGATTTCTCTTGGCCTGTTTTACCGGGCAGTCTTGGTTGAAGTGAAAGCCCGGACAGAACCAACACTTTGGCAGCGACGTTAGGGAGAAGCATTCGAGTGATTGCTTTCACGCATCCCTCCTCAGTTCCATTGGGCACTATACGCCGATACATCTGAACTTTACATATGATGATCATCGCCGACGGTCTGGTATTTGCTATGGAATTCTGAGGTTAACCATGCGAGCACCTTCTCCCCTGATAACTGGGTCACGAGTCTGTTGTACAGTTGTTCCCATTCCGTGATGAACTTGACATAGCGATTCCAACATTCAAGCACTTTTCCCGACAGCTGCTTGCGGGTGCGGGTCACCCATTTCTTGGTTGGAATGCTAACTGGCTTTAAATTCTCTATTGTATTCTTCGGTGAACACGACGGGGTCTTCTTGTGGGCAGCCGGCGAACTCTGGCAACAGCGGCTCATCAGCATGTCTAGCGGTACTGGGAGCGTGGTGTCCTGGGTTGCTAGGTCTGTATTCCTGTGCCCGGCAACACACTTTGCAGTGGTAAATTAGCCCTGGTTGTGTAATTCTCTTGTCGGACCAGTCTAGACAGGCGTGATGGAAGGTCTGGGCGCATGTTACGCAACACATTGTGTTAATGCCCCACTCTTCACAGTTATACCAGTCTAATCTAGCAACTTGCTGCAAGCAGCAGAATTTGCAGCAGTATTCAAGGCTGTCTGTATATCTAGGTGCGTTGTTCTAGCTCAGACAGCAATAGTGATAATGTACCTGGCAGTGAGCGCACTGGATGGTGTATTGGCCTAGGTCGGTGCACATGGCGTGTTGGCACCTTTCGTTCACATTTTCTCCTGGCTCGTCGGCCATAGCAGTGGCCTCTGCTGGGTTCATTGTACTTCCCCTCCTTCGGACATCGTGGGGGTTTAAGTTGTGCGCCACAAGATGTTTTGAAACTCCCTGAAGTCTAGTCTGGTTTCTGAATCGCTTAGTCCAACTCGTTTTCTTATCTCAGGTCGCGCTGACCTAGTCCTGCTAAACGAAAGCACAGTGAAACTAGCAATGGCCCCACGCTGGGTGCCACTTAAAAACCCTTCTACCACCCTTCTTTTACGTGTGACGGCCTAGAGAGAGGGACGTGTTGTCAAAAGTGGGGAAAGTTATTAATTTTGCGCCAGGTCAGATGCGCAGGTAGGGGGCGGACTCTACTGTGGAGGAGTCTGTAGAATGACTTGTCGGCCTCGCGCTGGCTCCTTATATAAGGTAGGGCGCGTTGGGAGTCTACTTGGTACATAGTTTGTCAGGGTGAGGTGATGCCTCTGGGCAATGGACACACGGGTGCAAGCTAGCTTACCACTGGTGTCGCTCCCTTGCAGTAGACGCTGGCCCTGGCTGGTAGACTTAAGCTCCAGCTAGAGCGGACACGGCTGAGCAGGCCGGGTCTGCTGTGGCCTGCTGATGACCGGGGTGCCAGTCGGCTGGCGGGCACGTGGTCGAGACTGGTGCTGGTGCCTTGCTGGTGTCCTCCGGGTCTAACCATTCCACTCCCAAGAGGAGAGTGTACTCCTGGCAGAGTAGTTCAACGGCGGGGTGAGTAGCTCCAGGAACCCTTACTGGGAGGTTAATAGGTTGGTAGGGAGGGTAGTGGAGTGAGGCTACACTAATTGCCTGGCGGCTAATGCTCCCTCCCGTTGGGACTTACAGGTGAGGGCTGGTGTACGTTGATTGCTCAAGAAAAGATGCAAGGATAACAGCTATCCTCTGAACATTCCTCCTGCTCCCTCGTTGGTGAGCAAACGCCATGGACCAGAAAGGTGCTAATGTCTTTCTGTAGAGTGCAGCAGACAACAAACCCCTAGCTAAAGTGTACTCCAGAAGTACCTGGGTCATGCCTGGCACCCCCTCCGGTGAGTTTATACGCTATGGAGGGAATGGGTTAACTGACTTAGTTGACCCAAATACTTTGTCACGTGTCTTTCTAGTGGTTGGGGCTCTACCGTATTTGCGCACCAGGTACCTTTACGTACTGCGTCCCCAGTATGGGTGGCCGTCAAACTTGTTCTTGTGTGTGATGTACGTGCAGTCCTGGTTAGGGGCTGCCTGCAGTCCTACTCTACGTCGGAAACGTGTTGCCAATTTGCGGTGCCCTGCCACTCTCTTTGAGGGGGACACTTACCAGGTTGGGGAAAAGGCACATATTTACTACAGAGCAAGGAAAGACAGAAGTTAGTTAGACTACGTGTTTTATTCCCGTGAAAATAAACACACGGTGACCCGTACTACCTCTACACACACTAGGTGTTCCATGGACTTTGTAGAAGAGTAGAACAGGTGAAGGGTGCCTGTCGACTTTAAGAGCGGATGAGAGCGCTAACAATTAAGTAATTGTGAAAACAACTCGACCCTAATTGTGGCTGGTAGTCCTGAAAGGACCCGGGGCACCACGTATTGCGTATGTGTAGATTGTGGTGGCGCTTGACAATAAGTGTCAGGGTTAGCGACGACTCTTCAGCTGCTGTGTTAGGGAAGATGTTGTCAGCTGAAGAACTGGTAGAAGATTGGGAGGTCCAGGAGAATTCCGAGAAGGGCTGTGGCTGTGCAGTAGAGAGTCTTAGCATGACTGGTGCTGAGGCGAGCTACGTGGACAACTTAACGTTTCTGCTGGGTGCACTGCATTATAATCCTCTTGGCTGGAGGGGTCCCGCGTGCCTCGTTCGCTTTCAGTAATCTTCGGCCGCCTTCCCTTCAAGTTCGGGTTGGGCGGCCCAGCTGCTGTCATCTCTTGGCGGGGTGGCGGTGGAGTTGCGGACTGCATCTGCTTGTCGCTTGGGGGCAAACTCTTGCATGCTAATGGCTGCCTCTCAGCGGGTTTACAAGTTGCGGGAGGCGACGACGTGACTTATCATTACATGGGTGCTGGCCTTGGAGGTGACCAGTCGAGGTTCAATTCCCTCGGGGGCATGTGACGCGCACGTGATGATATGAAGTCAAATAATAATAATAATAATGAGTGGGAAGCGTCACGCGTCAATACAATGTAATGTATTAATTCAATGTGAACCACTAAAAAGTTCAAATTATTATTTCCGTTAATATTTGCAAAATATTACGCTTGCACCTAAAATCATATTTACTACTACGTCAATGGTTACTGAATGGTACAACAAACAAGTTCAGCCAAGAAAATATATATAAGTTATGATTACATATACAACAACAAAATTGTCCCCAGGCTTGCAAATCTTCCTACAAAGATGGAATAAAATAAAGAAACAGTACAACTCATAAGATGGCACATAGTAGAAGTTATATAATCCAATATCTTTTTTCTTATTAAGAACATTTATAATTCCCTGACCTCACAGAAGTTTTCCTGATATTTCCCTGCATTTTCCAGAAATGTACAATTTTCTGACTTTCCAGGTTTTCTCAGATAACACCCTGGTGCAGAAGCAGCAAGGCTGAGAAATGCCTCAACCAACCAGCAATCAACTACTGCTACTCCATTGGGAAGAGGCTACCAAGGAGGAATAGCCATTATGTGTTTCACATCCAACATGTGCTCTCTCCTCTCCCTCCTACATCCCTGAAGCAGTGACCAACTCAATTTTACATCATGACTGTCCAGGCCATACAAAAACTAGAGCTTGCCACAGAGATAGTTCCTGGTGCACACTCAAATACACGATCAGTGCTACTTGCGGCACCACCGAAAGCCCAGAAGACTTACGCCTGTCTCGACCACTCAAAAGACTGCTCCTGCACAATCTCTCCCCGTCAATGGGACTCCTGCATCCAAGTACCTTGGCAGACAAAGGGGAAGGCGGGAACTGCCACGAGGCCTAACTGCTAAAGGCTCACAGAACAGGTGGGACATCATGTTACCAAAANAAGGGGAAGGCGGGAACTGCCACGAGGCCTAACTGCTAAAGGCTCACAGAACAGGTGGGACATCATGTTACCAAAAAAAAGTAAGCACAATTTTATATTTTTATGAAAGTACACATTTGCACATGAATACGACTGGACTTGTGCTATGAATTNAAAAGTAAGCACAATTTTATATTTTTATGAAAGTACACATTTGCACATGAATACGACTGGACTTGTGCTATGAATTTAACTATGGATAATTATTTTTTATGCTTGGAGAATGACGTTACAAACAAACCAAGCCAAGTAACATTAAACTAGACCAAAAGACTAATTGCATAATGCTAGGTTTACTATGTTTTCCACGAAATCTGTATATATTTTGGTCAGCGCAAAATTTTTTTTTACACATAAACAGTAAAAAATTTTGACTTTGGTGTCAAACGCTTTACTGAACTTGTACTCAACCCAGCACTTAGCGCTTTCAGACCTGTACTGAAGACACCTTCCAACCCTTCAGGCACTTCTTGAGGATTGAAACATGATACAATCATTGGGTTCCACTAAGCCTTACCATTGGGTGTTTCTTTGAAAATAAGGAGTGTGATTATTATGTGAATAAATGGTAATATAAAAAAGAATTGATGTAACGTTAATTACATTATTATCAGATATCGACACCCATTCCTTCTTAACGACACAGATTAAATTGTTAGATTATGCAAACATCCAATGACAGGGAGTGAATTGCTTAGCAACAAGTGCAGTACCCATTATGATTTCCTCTCCTCCTGTTCAGATGTTTCTTGACTAAGGTGAGACTTTGCTTCCTCCTCTAACATGCCTGGCGAGTGAAGAAGAAGTACTTCGTTCTCTGCTTTGGCTATCTTCAGGCATGTTTGGCCGTAGCTAGTCACGGCCAAACACAATATTACTCCCTCCTGATACTTGCCTGGTGGAAGGGGAAGCGACTGCCTTGTAATTTGTGCAGCATCTTTACATCCTCTCTCTCTACTAGATGGTAAGATGTGGCAAGCCCTTACACACGTTCCTATTTGTACTCAAATAGTGCATGACTTCACAACTCAAGTGGTGGGAAAGAGTCACTTTAGTTGTCCTCTGCTACTTCCTGCTGCAACTTGTCATGGTTTGAACTGCTTCAACTAATCCCTTCCATACTTTGCCTAGGGACAGGGCACATTCCTTCATATTATGGTGTGAGTAGTGTGCCAACACTAACATACATTGGAACTACCTTATGACGATAGTCGACAATGGCAAAATAAATTATCGCTATAGCGAGTTATCATTATAACAAAATTTACCGTGCCCCATAATTTTTTTGTTATTGTACTTGCTCTTGTAGATCCTATGTTTAACAAATGCCGTAAACTACGTGTATGCAGCGACAAGTTAATACCAAAAATATTGAGACGTCTGACTGCTGCATTATGTAACGACCGGCAGGCGCGACCTTGCTTCCTCCTCCACGTTTGTGGAAGAGGCGTGAGGAAGTTAGTTGCCTACCAATCAGCGTGCTACTTCTATGTATATATATATATATATATATCCCCCTAACCCCCCCACACATTTTACTGGATTCATCCTTGGGGTCATCAGATGCGACGTGATAGGCAGACAGAACCTTCAGTGTGTTTATACCTTCATTTGAAACCAGAATTTCGGTAACCTGTGTTTTGAAAAGTAGAGTTTATGTGCAATATAAACAATGAAAATTTGGTTATGTATGTAAATATGGTGCAAAAAACTATGCAGCATCCAATGTTGCAGTTTTTGTTACTGTCTGGTGAAAAGGGAGGATGCAGATACCATCCTGTGGCATCATTTTATTTGTAGGACTCTGTTTATTAATATAAATTAATACATGTTTCTTGGAAATATCCTCAGATTTTTTTGCAAGAGACCACCAAACATTGAATTTGTACTTAGAATGAAGTACATACTGTTCAATGTTATAGCTTTTGTAATTGATTGGCGACAAAGGTCGCAGATACCTTTCTGAGGTATCATTTTATTCGGATGAAATCTCTTCATTAATATAAATTAATATTTCATTGAAATGTCCTCTGGTTTTCTGCAAGATGCCATCTAAAATTGAATTTGCGCTCACAAATAAGCACGCAGCATCCAATGTTACAGTTTTGGTAACTGTTTGGTGACAAGGCAGGGCACAGATATATTTCTATATCTTTTATTTGGAAGACATCAGACTATTGAATTAAATTAATATTCCATGCAAAAATCATGTTAATTTTATGCCAAAGACTATTGAACATGGACTTACGATGCTTGTTAAATCCTTGCGCCGCTCATTGTTTCTAACATCTTGAGAGACAAGGGGAGGCTAAGCATATGCCTCTTGGGTGTCATTATTTTCAGAAGACGTCAGTTTAATAAAATTAATTTATATTTAATTTTAAAAATGTGTCATTTTTGCACTAGAGACGTTTCAACACAGACTTCATGCAAAAAGTTGCACATTTTGACGTATAGGGGTTGGGGGTGGGTCAAAACTGGCCCAAAATTTCCCAAAATATTAATAGCAACATTTTCATAATGACCTAATTTCTGGAAACCAAGTGCGGTCATTTTAGAAAGGTTATAATGTATTAAGTTGTGGCAGCAGCTTACATTCTCATTCCAGAAGACATCTGCATGATGTTATTGTTAATACAAGATTAAGTCATTATTGCACAGTGATGACTATCTTAAAATGAATAAATTAATGTATCTATTTTGTAATATTACTACTGTACACCAAAAATTTCTCTCATCAAAAACCACTAATCATTAATTTTACACAATTACTGATTATGTTATCAAATTACTTATAAGATAATCACAACAGAGGTGAGAAACAAGAAAAACAATAATGGTTACAACTATAAACACTCTCACCAACTAAAAAAAACTGTACGATATGGAAGACATGTCAGTGCAAGTACAAAGAGAGAGCAATAAGTCAACCAGCCCATACACCAACCTTGACACACCACCATAGTCGAGCCCCTCTTCTCCCCTGAATATGATATACAGCCTCCTGCGGAGCTCATACGCAGGCAATCTCATTATCTGGTGATAGGAATCCTCAAACAAGGTTTGCCTTGTCACAGTTATCTTAATGTGACTCGGCAGGGCATTACTCTGGCAGAGGTAGCGGAACTGACTCAGCTTCCAGCGGAATGAACGTTCATACGCACGAGGTACGCCATACACACCTTTAGGTCTGTAAAAAATTACACATTCATATATAATAAACCCATGTAACCAGTGGCATAACTATAGCAGTTTTTGAAAACTAGTACATTATAGTTGAAGTCCTTCATTAAGATATGCTGTTATCCTTACATAATTCTTATCAAATCATTTAATACTTTTAATGCTTTTGCACACAATAAGCATTTAACCCACAATGCTATGCAGGCATTTACAAACAAAGTTTATTCTGTGAAAAACCACTTCTTTTAAATTACTAAACTTTTACATTTTGTGTTATGCTAAATACCAAACAAAACAATAAAAAAATGAAGCATCCAGAGGGAACAATCCAAATTTGATGTAATTTGGCACGAATGAATACCATTGTTGGATATGCGAATGATTTAAGTTGAAATGATTTGTAACATCTAAAATGGCCACCCGAATGCATAGTGAGTTCACTTCCGTTATAGTGACAGCGTTATAACACGTATGTAGAGCATCCATCAGTAAAAACAGCGAGGGAAGATCACTGACACAGAGTATGTATTCCTGGCACATCCATTAGACAGCATTATCAACACTTAACTAAATTTGATAGGGGCAGCATTCAGGATCTACATGATGTTGGATGAACATATTGTACAACCATACAAGAGAGGGCACCCATACATGTTGTGAAGATTCTGGATGACCAAGACAGACCACACCAAGGTAAGATTACTGTATTGTGCACCAAGCATTATGCAACCCTATTTCACCAGTGCCTGCTATCCAGACACAGTTACTGGACAGATGATATACAATATCCAGTGTCACACTGCACCATGTCTACGCGACTAGCAGTTCACTGTCACTCTCCCACGCAAGTGGTGTCACATCATGTTCAGCAATCAATCTCAGTCATGCATTACCAAGGATAACCATCATGTGCGAGCTTGGTGATGTAAAAGAGAGAAAACACATCCTGCCAATGTTGTAGAGAGAAAAACCGGCATTACTACCCCTCGTCCTCCTGGCATCACATTTATTGGCTATCCGCTGTGTTTCTTCATACTTTTTAAATCAAACCTTAGAAAAATCACCCCATGTATGATGTTTTTGGTTGTTTCCTAAATATGTCATGCATTGCAAACGTTTTGTACGTGTGTTAACATAAAAATATATTATTTTTTGTTGAAACAAGCCCTGTTCTATTGATGTAGCCAGCTTCAACCCCCTCACACCCCAAACAATTTTTTTTTCAAGCGGTTGGATAAGTAGAGCCCTGTTGTTTGTCCCTATTCTTTATTTGACTCATTCTTTCATTCTTCTGTTAATTGTCTAATGAAAGTTGAAGACTACACAGCACTTGTTTAGTTATCACAACCAATGAACTGTAGGCTTCGTGTTTGGCTATAGCAATATGAAACAGTACAGCCTGGGTACTGAGCCTCGTCAGTGTACAGTGGCGGACAAAAATAACTTTCCTGTTCGTTTTATAATACATAAACAATTGTGGACGGAGAGCCTGAATGGATAAAAGTCATGGACAGATGCAAAAACATAGTGCTCATATTTATTTTGTCGCTCATCAAATGCAAACTGATAATATTGTTGCTTAAAATCAGTGTGATGGATTAAAATAATTAAAATTTATAAAACTATAATTAACTATATTTTATGTACAAGCATTAATGGGGAATAAGTGCACGCATAGTATGACCGTTTGTAAAATTACAACAATTATCGCAAACTATGACATACCTAAACTTTCTAAACTGCAAATTGTGAATATGATTGGGTGATGCAATTATAATTTGGAATCGAAAGTAACTTGTGTATTGCCATTACGAAATATACTTACTCTGTCTTCTTTGTAATTCTTGCTTTTAAATTTTTAATAATAATATTTACTACAGAGTGAATATCTGTTAACTNTACTCTGTCTTCTTTGTAATTCTTGCTTTTAAATTTTTAATAATAATATTTACTACAGAGTGAATATCTGTTAACTAATAATCAGCAATATTATTTTAACTCTATGCAGATACAGTATTAGAGAAGTGTAATGAAGATAACAGAAGGCCGAAAGTTCTTAGTTGCCGCTCTTTTATACGGCTGAAATATTTTCAAGGTTCTACACACCATAACAAGAAAATCACACGAAGTAATGGTTTAAGAAGGACATATAAGTAAACTTTGGTGTTCATTTTTTATTTTGTAGGCATATCACCCATATATCTCTTAAAATATAAAAGTATCTCGTTTGCTACTTTCTTTCCTGTGCACGACCAGAAAAATAATCAAAACAGACCATTGTTTTACCATTCTTTGTGTTGAAAATATATTCAGTAAAGAAAAGATTATGATTGTGTGATGGTTAAAAAATATCTGCGATTAGCCTGTAAAATTTTGGAATTATTTGAGTGGATAGTTTTTGAGTAGCGACAAGATTAGTTTGAACTTTTTTGGCAGCGCGAGGCGAGCACGCAGCGCTGTCTAGTTTCCTGTCCACGTGCAGAAGCTGAGAGAGCAAGAAGGAGGAGCAGATAAGGGCGAGATTCCAGTGTTTATTTGCGGCTCCGGGCAGCGCAAGGGACTGGCTGGAGGAGCGGCAGCCATGCTCAGCCGCAGTAGAGAACTGAGGCGGTGCGCACAACGCTAAAAACCTGCAAATAATTACCCCTGGAAACAAAATTGAGCTCTAACCAAGTAAAATTGCATTGTTATAGCATCAATTTGAGTCAATAATACTTTATATTTAAAAATATGATTAAATAAAATAATTTGGCAAAATGTATGAAAATTTGGTCAGTGCTAGAGCCTGAGAGCACGGTCTCACGCACCGCCACTGAATGGACTCTACTTGGATCCTGCACCATTTTAGAGTACTCTCATGGACAGCAATATCCCTAGATCTGTTCCCAGTAGAACATGAGTGTGGGCCAGTCACTACATCTGTGGACAGAGTTGTCTCAGGAGAGGATGCTGTACAACTCCTGAACTCAATCAGCACACGTGTCCATGACAGTTCAAGGAGATGCAAAATACTAGCTGACATGGGACCTGCAGTATGCCTATACTGCCATTTAGTGGTCTGATAATGTAATCACTGCAGCAGTAGTCACATACCGCCTTTCAACAAAAGCAATTTCAGTTTCATTTCCACCATTCCTTATAAATGACATCTGACCATGTTTACTATATACTTGCATTAGTTTTACTGTTAAAACATTATATCAGTTTAGCTAACATGGCTTTCTCCAGTTATGGTTTGGAGGTAAAACAATTTTATTGCATTCAGCCGGTCTTAACTCTAAAAATTTAAAACTAAGATCCTGCCAAGTGCGGAACAAAGGGAATTTTACTGATAAGAAGGATAGAACAAAATGTAACCTATAAGACCTAAAGGTTCCTGAAACACAAGCTAGACTACCAGTAACTGCTGTATTGCCCTTCCTTTGCCCAGATCACATTATTTGGATAATGGCATACAATAAAGAAAAATTTTGCATTGTACATAAAACTTTATCTATTGTTTTCTTTGACTGCAAAAAAAAAAATTAATTTATTTTTGTGTACCATGTTTTTGATATTTAATTTTGGTCCTTTTTATTTCCAGTACATTTTTATAATTGTTACTATTTGTGGTTACATATGCATTTATATGTCATTTATTCTACAGCTGTTACCCAGATAATTTAATAACGGTTGTGTTTGAATTATAGCTTATAGAGCTTTGTATTTAATTACTTACAATATGAATTTTCAAATTACAGCACTCAGCAAACACTTTTTGAGACGCTTTAAATAAATACAATCCAAACATCAAATAAAAATTTGTTCTGCACTTCCTTTAAATTAAACACACATTCATCTCAATAAAAGACTATAAACTTATCTCACAGATTTTTTTTATCATTACATGGCCACAATGGCTCCTTTTGCTGATTACCAATATTAAACTTCCAATGAACATATACATAAAAAAATTAATGTTAAACACATTTCAATATGTATTTTAATACATAGTCATAATGATATTGGTGCATATCAATTTTTTTCCTCACCCCTTGGGTGCACCCGGCCTGGGGTCTTGGAATGTTGTGCTTCGGGAGTTGTGGTCAACAAAATACCGAACACCGTCCTCTGTAAGGCGTATTTCCCAACCAGGGGGCAGTGGAGCCTCTTCAGCTCCTAACTCTTGGCTAAAAACAAATGAAAACATACTCTTTGTAATATCTTAGTATATCTTAACATAGTTACAATGATTCTGAAACAAGCACAGCATGGTCCCGAAACAAAACTGCAACATCTTATGTACCAAAGTAAAGGAACAGAGGAGGAAGGACAAAATAAGGTGGTTCAGCTGCTCTGAGACATCCATTTCCTCTCCTATGCTCCCCAGAAGTCCCCAGTAATCAGCCACATGCAACTTGAATAGGGCAATTAGTATCCGCTTGGTGTTTAAAGTGCATACATCCATGGACCACTAACACATTTGAAAAGCAGAGGTGTAGATCTTGCGTGGCAATTATGGTTCTGGAGAAAAAAATCAGGACTGAAAATAATCTGGTTCATAATGTAGACTGCTTTCCCCTCCCGCCAATGAGCGCATGACTACGGCAGGAATGGTGTCAGCCACGTAATGTTTATAGAAACAAAGAAGAAATTTGCCACTGGAGGCGGAGTGGGAGCATGGCTTCCAAGCTGGTCTGCAACCATGCAGCCAGCCTGATGTGCAAGCTGTCCACATTTGAAGTTTCTGTTTTAAAGTTGTGCATGTTTTCCATAAATAAATAGTGTACATTTTTAACCAGCAATCACATTAGAAAAAACAATGGCATGTTCACCATACTTAAACATATTTATGCTAAATATGTGACCTGCCATGAGATAAGTGGCTATCTGTGTTTAAATATCTTGTCTACTTGTGTCGTGCTCAGACTGTACCTATTGAGTGACAGCTTCCCCTTGTGTTATCCACAACCTTGCAAACTGCAGCACACTTTGCTGGGCAGCAAAATGGCCTAAATCACAAACCTAACACCCACCTTATTTCTGGGATGACAATTTAATCAGAAAATTGAAATAAATATGGCATAGCTAATGCCATATTGAGTTTTGTAACTCGTGTATAGCTTGTGAAACAGAGTTGTACATTTAAAATTTTTAGAACTGAATATGTAAAAATATTTTTCTACTGAGAGGATAATCATAATGTGGGATGTGGGTCTGAAATAGAGGGGAGAGGGATGGTACATGGGTAAATATGGTAAATATAGATAGCTCTGCAGGATACAATCTGTGCAGGTAGTGCTTTTGTAAATACTTTGATAGCATTAAGAATTAATTTTAAAATTAGACAAAAATAATGCTTGGAAAAATTAAGTTAAAGGCTGATTTGTATCTGATAGAACATCTCTGGGATGTTTTGGAATGCTAACTTCGTGCTAGACCACACCGACCCACATAGATCCCTCTTCTCAATTCGGCGTTTTGTGAGAAATGGGCTGCCATTCCCCAGGAAACCTTCCACCACCTGATTGAACGTACGGCTGTCAGAGTGTAGGCTGTTATCAATGTTAAGGGTGGGCAGCCCTAATTTATACTTCCAAGTAAAACCAGGTAAATGTACTTATGTAGGACTGAACTATATTATTGTTACTGACATCTTCCATACAATTACCAGCCCCTAAAAATATTCCAACTATACTTCTTACACCAGTTCTTTTAATTAACCAGAGTTTAAATATATACATGTATATAATATTTTGTTACTTTGTACTGGGCTGAAAAGGCATCACATGGTCATATTTTTTATTGCAAATGGCTGAATGTGGATAAGGAGAGATAACAAGATGAACTGTTTATTTTGAAACATGCCAAGTGGACTCTCAATACCTCAGGAACAGCAGAACCGGAAACAGGGTCAATCGAACCTAATATATTTTGGTTTTCGGACAGAACATCTGATCGATGAATGCGGGTAAATTAATGATTTAAAGGTCGTAGAATGCGGGTTTTTTAACATTGTTTATATAGAATATTTGTTGGCACCAACCAAAAAAATCGACTGATACGGGAAATCGACATAAACGGGAACTCAACAATGAGGTTTCANGGCATCACATGGTCATATTTTTTATTGCAAATGGCTGAATGTGGATAAGGAGAGATAACAAGATGAACTGTTTATCTTGAAACATGCCAAGTGGACTCTCAATACCTCAGGAACAGCAGAACCGGAAACAGGGTCAATCGAACCTAATATATTTTGGTTTTCGGACAGAACATCTGATCGATGAATGCGGGTAAATTAATGATTTAAAGGTCGTAGAATGCAGGTTTTTTAACATTGTTTATATAGATTATTTGTTGGCACCAACCAAAAAAATCGACTGATACGGGAAATCGACATAAACGGGAACTCAACAATGAGGTTTCANTATTTGTTGGCACCAACCAAAAAAATCGACTGATACGGGAAATCGACATAAACGGGAACTCAACAATGAGGTTTCACTGTAATTGATGTAGCAGAGTGAGTAGCTTATAAAAATTAGTTGTAAGTTGTAAAATTCTTTCTGGCAATTTTCAACATGTGTGCTTCGATGACAAATTTTTTGTAGCCTTGTTAATAGGATTGGAAATAACTAACATTTGTTTATTTACTGTACATATTGAGTTGAGTTCAAAACTAAGTGAATTACTGTATAAAAAGAACTTGGTAACATAAAACTTCTGTCATTGGACAGTTTTTGAAGTCTCCCTTATTCTCAGGCAATCTCCTTTATTTTCACCACTGAAATTTGCGAATCTTCCTTATTTTCAGTTTCAAAATCAGGCAACCCTAACAAACAGTTAACTTAACGAGACAGTTGAAGCAAAAAAGAACATAGCGCCGCAGAGTTGATTAAATATTAATGTCACTCAAGCCTAGCATCACGAGAAATTACGACTTCAGGGGACGTCGGTTCCCTCCTGGTACCCTAGTGATCTCTCACAGAGGGGGAAATAATTTAGTAGATTGAAAGTTGGCCGAAAGTAGAAAAAACCTGTGCTGGTGTGCCGTTATTATTGACGAAATACCTATTTTGTATTGGTTTATATGTAACTTTAGTTTCCAATCATATCTTACAATTAAAATCCAAAATCAAAGCCCAAAAACTTAGAGTTGTCAATTAATAAAAAGCTTAAAACGTTAATTTATAACTNAATTAAAATCCAAAATCAAAGCCCAAAAACTTAGAGTTGTCAATTAATAAAAAGCTTAAAACGTTAATTTATAACCGTAAATAAAATTGTATTCCAATAACAATGGTGTAAGCAGGTCATCAACAGGCAATGCAGTAAATTCCAATGACAATCCATAATCAGAATCCAGGAAGAAAAGCCAAAAATCAAACTTATAACAGAACTGTTGAAAAAGCTAAACACTNAATTAAAATCCAAAATCAAAGCCCAAAAACTTAGAGTTGTCAATTAATAAAAAGCTTAAAACGTTAATTTATAACTGTAAATAAAATTGTATTCCAATAACAATGGTGTAAGCAGGTCATCAACAGGCAATGCAGTAAATTCCAATCANCAGGTCATCAACAGGCAATGCAGTAAATTCCAATGACAATCCATAATCAGAATCCAGGAAGAAAAGCCAAAAATCAAACTTATAACAGAACTGTTGAAAAAGCTAAACACTGTGCGCCAATATATATGAACATGGCATGTACCTGAGATAAATGGTGCTCATGGGAGAGAACAGGAATATCTGTAACCCATGCTGTTATTGACTACCACTGTTGGACACATTGGAGGGTGGCTAAGTGCTCAGAGTGAAGAATGGGTGAGGCAGGGAGAGAAGGGTGAAAAACATAGGAGTCCTTCATGATGGCATGTGTCAGGTGGGCGGGTGCCATGCAGCATGCTTAACTCTAAGTCATTGCGGCCGGAGGATTTTAACTAAAGGTTAAATAATTTTATCCAAAATATTTATTNTATATGAACATGGCATGTACCTGAGATAAATGGTGCTCATGGGAGAGAACAGGAATATCTGTAACCCATGCTGTTAATGACTACCACTGTTGGACACATTGGAGGGTGGCTAAGTGCTCAGAGTGAAGAATGGGTGAGGCAGGGAGAGAAGGGTGAAAAACATAGGAGTCCTTCAAGATGGCATGTGTCATGTGAAGTTTATCTTGCTAGGCGGGTGCCATGCAGCATGCTTAACTCTAAGTCATTGCGGCCGGAGGATTTTAACTAAAAGTTAAATAATTTTATCCAAAATATTTATTTTGTTTTTAATGTTTTGACAGACGGTTTAAGAATACCTACCAATAAATACTTACATATTATTGCAGTGGCCCAGTGAATGCATTTTTGATTGGTTTTCCTTACAACTTTTTCCATTATAACAACAATATTTTATGTTTTCCCTAAATTTTTGCAATTTTCTAACTTTCTGAAAACCTTTACTTAAAATCTCTGTTTTTGTTACTTATATGTGCGTTATATGGGGGTTCGTCTGTACTACTATAAGTTCTCCTGAGTGATTTCTGTTTGCTCTTTCCAAGTTTCTTAGAAATGAGTATTGCCAGTTTCCTGGCATTGCCTCAGTGATGGTTCGCAGCTAAGTGCTATGCGAAGTTTATATCAAAATGTTTCATCCAGACCATAACATATATGTAGTCATAATTTGTATTCCAAAAAAAAAAAAGAGAGAGAGAGAGAGAGAGAGAGAAAGAGCGAGAGAGAGAGAGAGCGAGCAAGAGAGAGAGCAAGAGAGAGAGAGAGAGAGAGCAAGAGAGAGAGCGAGAGAGAGAGAGAGAGAGAGCGAGAGAGAGAGAGAGAGAGCGAGAGAGATATATATTTTTTTTCTCTGCAAAACTTTTATTTTCTTCCAATCATAAAATACATTCATTGTTTTAATATCGGTTAAATTTTATACTTCCAGGACCTTAGGTTTTACTTTAAAGACTTAGCGTGTTAATTGTGTTTCAAGTGGTCAGTCAATCTTTCAGTATTAAAAGTTTTGTAAAACAAAAAATGTTATTAAAAAATAAAAAAAGATTTTATTTAGAAACTGCAAATGTCCTTGTTATTATTTATTACAACAATTTGTACATTAATTTTCCTCTAGCTAACAGCAAAGTAAATACCATACCGTCAATGGCCTAATTTATATAGACTATTCACGGTAAAGTAAGCACTTTTTGAAGCCCTCTCATTTGGAATAATAGTCTATAAATACATTTCATAGTAGCCTTACATGTTAACTTCCGAGTGCAGGGGAATATACACACTGTGTTTATTACTTACATAGTAATATTTATTTTAAAAAGTGGTGGAAGGATAAAAAATTTGGCTGATACGAAAAAGTAACTAGCACCTCAAAAGTGCTCATTTTACAGTGCACAACCTATAATTTGTTTGCTGTATGTGGTGCATCATTAATGCCCAGAACTCTAAATAATTCAGTAAAGTACGCTTCCAGTACAGTGGCTTTTCTTGTGCTTGGTAAGGTAGCACGTTTTCTCAGCTCTTTTGCATTAATTCTGATTAAAATTTTGTGATGCCAGTGTCCTCAGTGGATGTAGTGTCTTCACATGACTATAGTAATTTAATATAATGGTTTCTATGGACACCAAACAATTTTAAAGTACATGTCCAGATACAAACTAATTTATGCTACATCAAGCACGGTTGTTCACTTTCTACTTTACAAAATTGATTTGTCAAGCTATTCATTGTGCTATAATACGAGTAGTACACCATTTGTTTCCAACGATGCAGCACCATACTACACAGTGTGCTGTCATTCGTATGAGGAAGCTGGCCCAGTCAGCAAAATGTAACAATTGCACATCTGTACAACGAAAGTGTCATCCAACCAGTATTTGTGTGTATTTCCATTGCAAGTACCAACCCGAAAGTACTCGTGCCCGTGTCTTTTTTACTTTTAAAACAATTATTGGTAGCAACTTATTAACCACTTGTTGCCATACTTCCAGTTTTAAGTGCACTCACCCTTGTGTCCTTGGATCTTCCCACTGGGTGGTCCTGTTCTTGTGATTGACAAAGTACACCCTGCCATCTGGCTGCACCCTCTTCTCCCAGCCAGCTGGAAGAGCCCCCAGAGCATCTTCCTCTTGTTCTGGAGCAGGCGTTGTAGTCGCTGAGTGCTACCCAATGACAGTTAATATCACAAACAGTGACACTGTTAAGGATACACTTCACTAATCAATCAGGAATGACTAGTATTCAGATTTCCATGTAAACAAAATGTGGCACTTCTCAACAAATTTTTATCACATAACTTTTATGTAAATTATATTCTGCATTTTTTTTTATATGGACGAGTCGGTTGCACTTTTTTTTTAAATAGTTCTCAGTTTGGTTCCAGTTCTTAAAAATTGGTTCTCTGTTTATTCTTTAAAAGTGTAAAACAACTCAGTAACGTTTTAAAAATCTGGCTTACTTGTGATTTGTGTATTTTGATAAAGGTGAAATTGTATATCCCATTTTCAACAAATTAATATTTGTTAAATGTGTTTTTAAGTTTTATAATGATTTTGACTTGCCCCGAGAAAACAGTTTTTTTACTCCAAATAGGAAAATACTGTCACACTTCAAAAGCTGTTATTTACTTTTTAACTGGGAAAATAAAAGTAATAGTTCATCTATAATAATGAACTACATTTTCTGTACCAACGCCAAGTGCAACTCGCAGTAATAAAAACTTGTTAAGCTCAAAGTGCTTAAAGTGTTTTGTTTGTCCTAGATGCATTACTGGGGTCTAGAAATTTACACTAAACGCAAAATAATGCAAAATGTGGAGAAATTCCTTTTTTTTTCCCGCAAAATTCTGTAATAATTCCTATATTCACCAAACAACAATGAAATGACCCTTTTAAATGTGTCCAAAACTACAATGCTGAGTTTCTTTTACCAAGGAAAAAATTACAAACATTTAAATTTACAATTTTTCAGGTGTATTACAGCATTATTTCTCTTTTACTTCGCATACACGCTGATAGCAATTAACTATTTGCCTTAAATGCAGGTTGTTGATGCCAGTGTCACAAATGTAAATAACTTTCTGAACTAGAATGATTCGTAAAATGATCATTAGAAAGGTTAAAAGATTATTGCTGTATGTACAATTTGATATATCAACCAGAATCGCTAAGCAGAAGTGCTTGTTCACAGCAGAATCATGGCTGACCTGCCTTTCATTATTTTTACACAAACATTTCTAACCAAAAATGTTGGCGATACTTTGAAAATAAATACAAAGGTATAACATAGATGAATATTTTGTGAGGTAAATGTAATAATTACACACTGAACATTAATGTGGTATTTGTAAATACTGCCAACTATACTCATCTTCCATACTTTGTGGTTAGGTTCTTGATAACTATTACACGAAGATAGTAAATTTAGTTGACTGCTTAAGTTGCAAAATCGTTCACGGGAGTTTGAAAGTGAAGGCTACTTGCCAGGGGTATACGGATATTAAAAAACAATTACTGATTACAATTACTTAATCACCCAAAAATTAGAATGCAGCCGATATTCCTAACCAATTAAGAATACATACATATGTGCAAACACCAACAGCTATTGAAAAGTAAGTGAATTATTTTCAACATTAATAAAAATAATTAAATAAAAATTCTAACAGGAAGTACAGTATAATAATTTTTTTTCATTAGAACAGCAATTTCCACTGTCAATTTAAAAATCAATAAAATATTCCTCTACACAAAAGGGGTAAAACAAGTCTCCTATATTTGTTTACTTTACAGATCTCAAACACGTAACTTCTAAGTTATGTAATAACTTAGCATTGTTTAAAGTTATAAAGAAATTTATTACATGTAAATTTGTTCAAAAAAATAATATCCAGGATATAATTAAAACAAGAGTAGGTGGAACGTGAGGTGAATCATTTTTTGAAATATTGTTATAGCACATCTCCTGCGTAAATGCAAATTTACAAAATGAACATATATAAATTTACAATTTACAGAAATTTCTACATACTTTGAAAACTTCAGGCACATTATCATGTTTTTTTCTCAATGTTACGTTAATATTTAACATTAATACACAAATATTTTGGGCAATCAACAGTTTAGTATACTATCCGCTGGAATAGCGCAGATAATGATTAATTCCTGATAATGCGTTTATTCAGCAGTAATCGAACTGGAACATCCCAAGCTACTACGTGTTTTCATATACTGAATAGACTGCAAATACTGCAATATGAACAGTGAGTGAAAGCAAAAAGACAATATTCATGAAAACTGACATGCAGTAACAAAATTAATAAACAGCTGCATTGGAAGCAAATTTGTGTAAAACAAAGGTTTCTGCGACTTCCTTTTTCAAAATTTTACAGCCCTACGGTTAGAAATTTTGTGGAAACATTTGTACTATGTGTAAATTTGTACTTTTTGTAGTTGGGTTGTAAATTTGTGTTGCAGTAATATTTAACAGTGAAAAGGCACTTTGTCAGTGTTTAATGTTATTTTAATTTACCTCAGTTTTATTAATTTTCTTCCCATCATTTATCAATAAAATCATTAGAGGTGTGTGAAGTTTCGCATTTTCGAAGTCGAATCGAAGACTTCTGTACCTTCAACTTCATCTTCGAATTAAAAAATCTTGGAGTGAAAAGTCCAACATTTTCACCAAGTGTTTCCCCTCCCCCCTCCCACTTTTTTATGAACTTTGAAAGTATTCCTGTATAAGGAAGCACCTCTGGAAACGAAAGTTTCAGTAGAAAAGGTGCTAAACATCCACTGTTTTTCAAACAAAGTTTGCAGTTTTTGTCCCAAGCTCCACCATGCTGAGATAACAATCTACCAGTTTGACATTGATGAGGGTCAGTCCCAACGTTGTGAGATGTTGTAGAAGGGAGGGAGGGAATGTTTTTACAGCCCAGCCCTTTGCTTTGTCTCTTTCTTTGTCCCTCTGTCACTTTCTTTCTAAATTGGTTATAAAGGCCAGCCAGCATAAATCGTTTTTCATATATATTATTAATGGATTTTGTAGGCATGTATTTTTTTTTTTTACAGAGGATCATTGTTGAGGGCTGTTATCCTGTTATCCAGAATTATGATCGGCAATGTCATAGCAGTTAACGTATTTATCACGGCAGGAGTTCTGGCACCAAATGGGACTGGATATATGGAGTATGGTAGTTTTTATAAAGTTTGTAGGTATCTAAATGTATAATGATTACTTTCTTGCAGATTTTGATATTTTAATATTTCAGTTTTCAGCTTTCAGATTACAATATGTTTTATTCCATTGCACAGTGTCTAATAGGCATACATTTTTTTTTGGCAGTATCAGTACAAATGAGTTGAATAAACTTGAAAACTGAAGGCCACTATAAATTAATATACATATATATTTTTTAATCCTTCTACTTCGATTTTTTTTGAATTCCCTTCGCACAATGCAAACTTCACTTCGCATTTAAAAAAAGACCTTCGCACATGCCTAAAAAACATGGTACTGTACCATACCGATGGAAGGCAAACTACATTGCGCTAAACATCCAGGGAGTCGTGTAACAGTTTACTTGAGCAACTTTTAAAGTCTTGACAAAGTAAAAGATTGACGATACAAAATTGACTGTGACTGTGACAATGTGTGTTACATGACGAGTTAAATATTTCTTAAATTTCACTGAAATAATGTACTGATTAAAATTAATGAACAAGTTCCATTTAGGTTGGCATTTGTGGTGGGCTGCAACTTTGTATGAACCAGTTTGTTGCGGCAGTTAGGTGGCCTTTTGAAGACCAATCTGGGCAGTTTGGAGAGCAGGTCTTGTGTTTGTGGTGAGGAAGCCAGAATTTTGTATCCAGAGTGGAGAATGGGTTTCTGATAGGGCTGAGCCGATACCGGTACCAATATATCGAAACCGGCTGAAATAGTAATTATTGGAATTGTACGCAATTCATGTTTAAATCGCTGATATTATAATTAAATATTTTGCCCTAAGAATCTAAGATGATGCTGTTTTCAACTTGCCATAATTGGAGTGGCTTAGCTCACTATTTGGTTTTATTAAAATAATCACTATTTTTAAATTGCTTTTTACTAAAGTACCCAACTGGCTATGTTTATTTCCAAAGCATAATTAGGCACGTTTTGCATGATTGTTTACAAAACATGTTGTAATGATGCAATATTCTTAATTTTTCGGAACTTCGGTGTAAAATTCTTTCGTGTGTTTTAAGCTTTGGAAAGCTTCGTAATATTTTTATCGGGTTTGAAGTTTAAAGCCGTGGTGGCTCGTTTCCCGTGATAGTTTATCCGGCAGACGTGTGCTTTTGTAGGTTATCGGGCGGACGTCTGCTGTTTACGTTTTATCAGGAGTACAGTTACAGTTTACGTTTCGAACTTGGAGTTTATTGTTAAGCGTCAGCATTAATTAGATATTTTCAGGCAACATCGACAAGTTTTAGTTCCTCCGGCGCGGTTTTGTTGTACGAAAGGTTCATTTATGTTGACAATGCAGGATTAGTTCGTGCGGAGCAGTCAGTTACGATAACGTTGTTGAGAGCGTGCGTGGCCAGGCCCTTATCTCAGGAGAGGGGGGCGAGAGACAGAACAAAAGAGGCGTGTCTGTCGCCCTTCGAGCAGTCTGACTTCTTCACTTCAAGTCGCCCGTAAGGGCAGGTCAGTGAGTTACCTCAAGGCAGTCATTGTACAATGATTGTCTAGGTCGCGTCGTATGTGACGAGAACCCCCACATCGGCAACTAAACTTTATTCTTTTATTTCACCGCCGGTGTGGGAGGTAGCAGCAGTTATTATTTCTTCGGGCCAGTTTTCAGACACGTGAATAATCTGTAAACGATTGTGGCGCTGTTTTCTATACTCTTTTATTATCTGTGAGAGGTTCGTACTCTGCACAATGGAACTTTGTATGTGAACTGTGAAACTACAATAGTTAAATAAACGTATATATAACAAAATACTCTGGAACTTCTTATTTCTTAATGAATTGGCGTCAATGGTACTGAGTCTCGTGTTCTACCTCTGAGCAAGGCGTGGCAACGTAAACATTCTGCAGTTAACAAGGGCCGAACGTTACAAAGGGGCGCCTAACTGTGGGGCGACAAACCATTACAATGTATACAACAAAACAATAGTAGCCACCATTTGCGTTTACTTAATTTTATCTCTGAAGGCAAGCTTGCCGCATGAACAAAACTTAACATTTAATCAGCCTAACACATATTTAATATCAACAATAACTAATATTTACAATTACCACCATAAATATTTTGTCTTAGTAGTTTCATGGCCAATCGCGAACACGGTGAAGCATTAAAAAAATGTATGAAATCTTGTAATGTTGGTTACATGCTGCACATTACTGCCGCCTGGTGGCGCTATTTTGACAGTTTGTCTTTTTATTTTGTGTTTCTTTTGTTAGTTTGTTTGCTGTTGCTGTGGTAATATGACACTGTTAGGTTAGGGTATGAACGTGGTGAAATTATTTACGTGTGCCAGCAATAAACAAACGATATGGCTGGAAGAAAAAGTGACTCCTGGAATTTCTTTTTATCGTAAGCAACACGCAAGAATGCAAGGCTGTTTACAATATTTGCGAATGTTTGGTTTCGAGAGGCGGTACATCATCGAGGTCCTATAGTACCACAAATTTAAAATGGCACCTTGAATGTATGCACCATTTGAAGTGTTATGTTTTTTTTAAGAGTTTCATTGCGTAATGACATGCTTTTGGAGATTATTTTTGTCTTATAAATATGCTTAAGCTTAATATGTGGTTCCTAGATTTAAATTTATCGTAAGAGTTAGACCTATCACTGAAACAATAAAAACGAAGACAATTAGAATTTTATTTAGGTAAATGTTTAAAAATTAAGTTTTTAATTTTTTGAAACGTGCAATAATGTTATTTTTCCTTGTCAAGGCAGTATCGGTATTGGTATCAGCAATATTGGTAAGTTTGTATCGGCAATATTGGAAAAGCCTCAAAAACCGTATCGGCTCACCTCTAGTTTCTGAGTTTACATTCTCCACTCCGGACACAAAATTTTGGCTTCCTCACCACAAACACAAGACCTACTCTCCAAACCGCCCAGATTGGTGTTCAAAAGACCACCTAAGCTCCACAACAAACTGGTTTGTTCAAAGCTGCAGCCCCCCACAAATGCCAACCAAACAATCACCCCAAGATCCCATCCATGCAATAGCTCATGCTGTAGCTCCTGTGCCATCCACCAACCATCAACTTCTTTCAATAGCAGACTCACTAGCCGTACATACCCCATACAAGGCAACTATAACTGTGCAACAGAAAAACCTGATTTATCAGCTACAGTGTCAACACTGTATTGCAGAATACATCAGCCCCACCACCAACACACTCAGGCAGAGAATGAATGGCCACAGAGCAGACACCAAACAAACCATAGCTGGTCACATCAATAACTTACAGGACAAACCAGGTTGCAGCACTTGCAGCATCACACAACAAAGATTTTGATTCCTGCTACAGCACCAGAGTTGTGAGAGCCCTACCACCTTCAAACAATACCTCAGAACTCAGACGCTGGGAATTAGCTCACCAATTTATAACAAAATCCAGGCAGCCACCAGGCTTCAACATAAGATAATAACAGCTCCTAACCACACTCATCAGCTATACTGGCAATTTTTCAATTTTCCTGCCCACCCTAGTTTGCCACTCAGTCGCTAGGTTTACTACCAAAAGCGCCCTTCCACCATATTGCAGTGTCCTACAACTCGCCGCCTGATGAAGCTGGCATAGCCAGCAAAACGTCGCGATCGCGCAACTGCATGGAAAATGTGTCGTCCTTTGTGTGTGTGTACGCCTGTCTACAAGTACTACGCTGTGATTACTTGAATTCCTGTCCTTTTATATATTTCTAAAATATATTTTTATGAAAATGGGTATGAGAACAACCTGTATTTAACATTATGTGACCAAAAATCACCAGACCCCACTGCCATTGGTTTCAAAGGTTCAAGCCATGTTACTAATAGGTAGAGACCTGAAAAATTCGCGAGTTCAATGACCTGTAGGCTATACTCCATTGTCGTATGTAAAATAATGCAAATATCACTGTTCATTGGTTGCTTGTTGTATTAGCGGAAGACTGTGATTCTGTCTGCATTTTATTGTGTGTTTATTATTGGCTAAGAGTTATCCAGGAGGTTTAAACTAACGGGTGGGCCAATAGAATAAGCAATACAAAAGTAAGAGGTTTTGAATTCAAGCTTGTCCTGAAATGAAACCGCGAATTTTTCCAGTCTGTACTAGTACATAATAGGGTGTCCGACCTACTTTCTCCTTTTGCTGTTAATACAGCATTATACTATTAAGGTTAGGATAAGCAGTATGTTCGAGTACACAGCTGGTAGAATTTGTTTACATTCTTCTAGGGGTGTGTGAATGAGACTATTTTTCAAATGAAACAAAAACTAAAAATATGTTGTAAACTTTTGTAAAATTGAAGCTGAAAAAAAAATTATAAGATCTTGGTTTCGACACGTGGAGATTGTTAAGAGATTTGGGCGGCTCTTAACATCAAGGTCTTGAGAGCCGATGAGGGTGAAACGAGATGAGTATGGAACAGCGCTGAGAGAAATCCCGTTGACCAGCGGCATCGTTCGGGAGCTACCCTGCTAGGAATCGAACCCGGTTTGCCTAGGTGGGAGGCAATTAGTCTGACCACTATACCACCCTTATAACAAATTTCATAACGCAAATTACTGTATTCATTACAATTAAAAAAATAAAATAAATTACAGACAAAATTTTTTTTTTTTACTAACGCACTAAATAACATTTTTTTACATGCCTAAATATTTTCAAAAATCAAGGATTTTCATTTTGTTACAACTTTTGGTAACCAAATTTCTTACCAAAATCATAATATAAGTTGTAGTTTTTTATTTCAGTTTCTATATACCAAATATTTGCACAACCCTTAATGCTTCCTGTAGCATGGTGAATATTTGATGTCTGTCTGATGGTTGGGTGGGTGTGGCACACAAATGATACTGCAGCTCATCCCAAAGGCATTATATTGGGTTAATTTGAAGCACATGTATGGTATTTAGGCATTTGTGCCACCCTCTACTGGCCAAGTTCATGGGAAGCAATGAAATACCATTACTTTTTGGCCATATAGTGATAAAGTATACATAACAACCAAGGAATACTCTGTGTCGGCTACGAAGGCTGCTTTTTGACAGTTCGATGGCAGACAGAACATAATATTGTAAGATGTAGTCAGCTGTAGTTTTATGTAAAATAGAATCTTCCACCTTGTTTGACAATTACAATTAAGTGGCATGTATTTCAAAGTGCTGGAGGACTACCATGGTAAAACTTTGTAGTAATTTTTTTTCTTTTATATTTTTACAAATTTTTGCTAATTAATTGCTGTAGCATCATATATTGCCATGAAATAAATTTTTTTTAACATTAGTTGAATGAAATACAGCATGTACAGCTGCCTTACCTGAGGGTACAAGAACCTCTGGTTCCCCTGCTGCACAACATGGGCCCTCTCCCCTTGCCAATGCTGGAAATGCTGCAACCGTTCACTGTTTGGCCGCTGCCACGTCGTCGTCCGTGTTGTATGGTCCACGTAGTATATCCTACCCCTCGGATCCCTTCTGAGCTCCCAACCTGATGGCAGAGGTTGTGGACGCTCCCATGATGTACTTCTCGTGTTATGGTCAACATAGTACCGCCGACCAAACACATCGTACCGCATTTCCCACCTTCAATCAAAAAACAGTACACTGCAATAACTCCACTGCAGTAACAAAACCCTCCATTAAAACACACACATTTTATTTCTAGTAAAAACATTTATTTAATGATTTTGATTGAGATAACAGCAGTTGCATGTGGGGAAATTTCTGCAACCTAGAGGGAGGGGGCAGACAAAGTGTGTGCTTTGAATGTCCCATTTTTATATATGACCAATCTGCAAGTACATAGTAAAGTACTCACAACAAGAATCACGATGTGTTGCAACCAAAATAATGCAACAAACTTATTTGGGTATGAAGTAAAACCCAGTAAAAACCCTTTTGAGAGAACTGAATAAAAGTCATGCTTATTAACCAGGAAAATTTATTAAAAGGGTTAAATTATACATGTGTATATAGACAAGGTATAAAATTAATGAGCTTATTAGGCAGGACATTTCTTAAATGGGTTTCACTATATAGATTTAACAAAAAATATATGATAACATAATTTTAAAATTTAAATATCTATAACAAGGTTCCCAACAAAACATTTATAAACCACTTTTATCTTCAATGATTTTGATGCACAAAATTTATTGTAGCAAACTTAGAAACAGTTATTTTGAGATACACAATTTTTCAGACAGACTAATGTATTTATTTATTAAAAGGACAGATAATAAGCATTTGATTCCAGTTTTTAGGTTCAACTATTTTAGTTTAGTTGTAGGAATGAGGAAACTGTGTTTCAGCTGAAAGCATATATATACACACACACACATATATATGCACACACACACCATACCAATATCATTTCGTTATTTCAGGTGTATGAAGCTACTGAAGCAGGTGTATAAAGCGACTGAGCAGGCGTAGGTAAGTAAGACCACTTACCCAGGTGGCAAAGGGTCTTCTGCAACTACAGGCTGGGCTCCTCTCTGGGCAGGATCCACTTGGGGGCTAACAGCTTGGCTTGCAGTACCATTGGCCATCGGAGGCATTCCTGATGGTGGACCCAACACCACTCCAGCCGAACCATTGACAGATGCTGAGAAAATACAACCACAATGCAACTTCCAAGTTTGCTATGAGCAACAAAGTACTCGTTACTCTTTCAAAATAAATAAATTCTAGCACAAAATAAATTTCTTTTAAAGAAATTGTACCAAATAACTGTAATCACAAGTTTAGATTTCAGTTTTAAATTACAATTCGAGCTACATAATTTGTAAGAATAACTTTTTTATTTTATTCTACACACACATTACCATCAATTTATTAATATATTTCCTCTCTGCTTTCATTAATACTGTTCTTAAATGGCTGCAATTTGACACACTAAATAAGACAATTATCAAGAATAAGGGCTTTTCCAAAAAACTGCAAAATAATATCAGAAAAAGGTTTATATGGACATTACTAATAACACTTAATACGAATTTCATCGAGGAATCACATAATTTGCAGTATATACTATGAAATGTGATAGTAAGGAGGGCTATGAAGATAGGGGTGTTTTTGGGGTAAAAAGTGCAAACCTTAAGTCAAATATATTTCTATTGGATAGCTGAACTGTTATAATGTGAGAATACCTTTGGAAACCAAAACTAAATTCACTTCTTCTTCCTCCAACCCCCTTTATGGTACACAGCTACCAAAAAACTGATAAAAAAACTGGCACCTACAATGAGATACTGCCACCACATGGGTCTGCCTCCACAAACAGGATGCATGTAGATCCATGCCAATTTACATACACCAGAGTTGTTTGTGCAGGATATGATACAGAACACCACAACCATTAGACAATTCAGTCCCCTTCAAGCTATCTTATTGGCTCAGCCATTATCAAACTACACGAGGCAGCAGTAGGACACAAAAGTAAATACCGACTCCCCTAGCAGACCCAGCAAATTATGTTAAACTTAGCACCACAAATCAAAGGATAAAATTCCTAATCCTCTACATGCCCCTCGACAACACACACTGATTCTTAAAACAAGTAGTGTTGTGCAAAAATTTGGCATACTGAAACAAAAATGGAAAATGACAACTTTGATTTTAGTTTCTGTAATAAATTTGGTTGCAGAAAGTTGTAACAAAATTAAAATCCTAAATTTTGATTAATATTCTGGTTTTAATGAATTTCATTTTGTGTACCAGCAAAGGACATTTTTCTTTGTAAATCATATTGTTTGTTTTCATTATTCTATAACTAAAATAACTACATAAAACAGAAATTTAAATGTAGGCAAGAATCCCTGTGGTCAATACTCCGTATCCTACATTTCTTTGTTTTGGTTTTGAAACAAATTTGTCATAATGAGCTGAGAAATTTGAGCGGCTCCTAACAAGGTCTTGAGAGCCGAAATTTGTCATTATGAATAATTTGCTAAAATGTTATGAAATTTGTTAAATTTTCATTCTGACCAAGCTCTTATGAAATTATTTTTCATTTTCGTTTCAGTTTCACAAAAGTTCATAGCATATAATTTGTTTTCATTTCATGAGAAAATAGTTGCATTTGTACAACCTTAAAAACAAGTCGCCTCTTGATGATCAATGTGAGCATCTGACTTAGAANGAGGAAGGGGGAGTGAGGGGGAGGAAGAGGATAGAGAGAGGAAGAGTGGGGGAGAAAGAGGATAGAGAGAGGAAGAGTGGGGGAGGAAGAGGAAAAGAGAGGCAGAGAGGAAGAGTGGAAGAGGTAGAGGGAAAGAGTGGGAGGGAGGAAGAAGGGAGAGGGTGTATGTATGGATGAAGCAACAGGGGGAAGAGAGAGGAAGAAAAAGGGGTAGAGGGAGAGGGATAGGAAGCGGGAGTGTGTGATGCAACAGGACAAGGAGGGATCAATGTCCATAGAATGGTACAGCCAAAGGTCAAGTGAACTCGGACAGGAATGGCCAGCCTTCAGCAGACTGTGGCAGGATGATGGAATAAATTATGCTGAGCGAAGGTAAAGTATAAGCTTTTAGTGGCTCTGACTGTATGCAAGCCTTTATAAGGCTGTAATGGATATCAGCCTTTCGTAGGCTGACAGAAACACTAGCATTCATCAAGTTGTAGCAGTGAAATACCGACCTTTGGCAGGGTATAAAAGAGCTTGTAATATTGCACGCGGCTCGTTTGGCCACATTTATAACGATGAACGTCAAGGTATTGACGGCTGGAAATTACCACTCGGCTAGCTCAGTAGTAGAAACACGAACTCCTTAAAAGACGCCAATTAAATACCAAATAATGTAATCAAGTTCCGGTTTACTATTCTTTAAGTTTATTTACTAAAGATACCATGGTTCACATACAGTTCAGGTATGCCGAGTACAAACAGGGTTCACCGATACACAGACAATCTAGAGAGCAGCGCCACAGTCGTTGGTGATTAACTACGTCATAAAAACTTGCCCGAAGAAAAACAGATGCAGCAACCTCCCACACAGACTTAGAAATAATCTAGCAAGTTCAAGTTTGCCGGTGTGGTGGTTATGCGCCAAGCCCGACGCGGCCTCGGCGAGTCGCTGCTGAGAGAGAAGTGCTGGTTATCGACTGCTGGAAGGCGACAGGCACACTCGGTATTTGTCACGTGCCTATCAC
>NQII01001299.1:163853-181259 GCA_002778355.1 Clitarchus hookeri
GGGGGGGGCTTTTCTACACAGATAAGGGTCTGGCGTGGACCGCTACGCACGCTCTTCCCATGCTATCCAAACTGCGTAGCCTCCTTAACTGCGCTGTCAAGATAATCAAACTACTGTCGACGCAGTCTGAAAGTTTCTAATCTAATTTTGACGCTTAACAAAAAAATACAACTTTCAAAACTGCAAACGTACGCCCGATAACGTTATACCACGATAAACGAACCACCACTGCTTTAATTTTGAATGTCGATAAAATATTACGAAACCCCGTAAAACAAAATAAAATGAACCGCATATCCCAAAAATTTATAATACTGCGTCATTGCAAGCTCTTGGTGAAGAAATGTGAGCCGTGGGACCACTCCTCAGGTGATGGTAGAGAGCAAATGGTGACATGTGAACCCCATTTATACCTGCACTGATTGGGCCTAAAGAAGTTGCAGTGAGGATGGCACTGCTCTTCCATCTGCCAATGTAGATCCTCCGAGGAAAAACTTGTCATTAGACCAGACAGATATTTTTGGAATTTAGACATTACAGTGCTGTGGGACGCAGGGGCAGTTTAAGATGTCCTCACAAGGATGAAATCACAGCTGCATTGGCTCTTGGAGGTCAGGTTACTCTTTGGCATCTACTCTGACCTATTAGTTTAGAACTCACAATCCTTTGACAACTCTGATCTGATTGGCAGGATATACAATATATGGAACAGTGCTCTAGCTAATGGCTTGAAAAAGAGAAGGTTGTAGATACTACGTCCTCAATTTCTGGCATGTAACATTGGTTACATAACCACCAATCCCTCCTAACGCACATCCATGTTGAGCTCGACATCAAAACACCTACACAAAGTAGGGGCGGCAATGGTGTAGTGGTTAGACTGCTCACTTCCCGGAGGGTCGCTCCCAGATTTTCGCATGTGGGAATCATGCCGGACAATGCAGCTGGTTTTCTCTGGGATCTCCCATTTCCCTCCGTCCTTGCATTCCGGCACTACTCCATTCTCGCCTCACTTCACCCTCATTGGCTCTCAAGACCTTGCTGTTAAGAGCCGCCCAAATCTCTCCACTCCACTCCACCTACACCAAGTGTTGCTCAGATCCCCCTCCTGACCACTAATTTGCCTTGTGGCCAAGGAAATGCTAACTAACATAGGATTAGCAATGATGGATGTGTAACAAGGCTAAATGTATGACCATTGTTCCAGAATGCAGCTTCAGTTTTTCACAGATCACTCCAACACCCCTGAGAATGGCAGTTACAATGAACCTAGATTTATGAAAGGCTCATGGGCTGCCACCAGCTGCATTTCCTCCATTTGTCCCAGTACTGATACTGCCATAAAAATTCATGAGTAGAATGTAATTAGGTGAACAGATGCTTCGGAATAATGTGAGAAAGTACAATAACGAGCCCATCTATTAAGAACTACTGCCATCAAAACATGGCAATTTCTCCGTAACTATTGACATGTTTATTTCTGTGGCTTAAACACGTAATATATATTTATTTCTTATTAATTGTATATAATGGTAACAGCATTGAATTTTATTTATTGAGTAATTTTTGGTTCAGGAATTTTTTTCAGATAGCAAACTAGTTAATTAATTTTGTATTATGTGTGAGTTTTTCCTAACTACAGAAATTTTGTTTTGTATACAAAGGCACGTTTGTTATCTGTTGCCATGGAGACAATTGACAAGATAAATAATAGTGATGTAGTTCTCACGTCACTGGCACAAATTCTGAATACATTTTAATTAAGTTTGTTGAACAGAGGTTTAGCCATCTTGATTTTTTGCCTGGCAGGATGCCGACCCTGTAAGTTTGGTCTGGTAGGCATCTTGATTAAACTTTATTCATTTGCACGAGTACACACTACTATACATGCCATCTCCATGTGGACAAAGACGCTGCGTGATTCACAAAAATAAAAAAGCCTGTATGGTCTACACACACATCATTATAAAGGTTTTAATGCGTGCTTTCGCATATTGTAAGTGCAGTGTGAACTTTATTCACATACATGTTAGGCCCAAGAGCCTACATAGGGAAGTTTCAAGCAAATGTCCAAGCATTCAAGAGGATGCCAACCGAGCCACAGCGACTTCAAGATCTTCCAGATTCAACGTTTATTTTTAATTCAGATATTTCTACTCTAAATAAGCGAGCACAGAGACCAATCCGTAATACTAAATTAGACTTTCTCTTTTAGCAATTTTTTTTGCATAACTGAATTACCGCTAGTAACACGAATACCCTGACGTAAAAATCTAACACAGTAACTAAAGCTAGTTTGAAATGGAAATATGTTATTACAATTTTGTTTTTCAAGAATAATAATTTTTTTTGCAAAGAAACTGCATTTAAATTAAGGTCTGAACAACAGTCACGAGAGCGGCTAGTGTTACTATGAGCCNTTCTACTCTAAATAAGCGAGCACAGAGACCAATCCGTAATACTAAATTAGACTTTCTCTTTTAGCAATTTTTTTTTGCATAACTGAATTACCGCTAGTAACACGAATACCCTGACGTAAAAATCTAACACAGTAACTAAAGCTAGTTTGAAATGGAAATATGTTATTACAATTTTGTTTTTTTTGCAAAGAAACTGCATTTAAATTAAGGTCTGAACAACAGTCACGAGAGCGGCTAGTGTTACTATGAGCCNTTTTTTTTGCAAAGAAACTGCATTTAAATTAAGGTCTGAACAACAGTCACGAGAGCGGCTAGTGTTACTATGAGCCACATATATCAAAAGTCACTATAATTTTATGTCACCCAAAAGTTATTTCATTCAATGAAATTAACATTTTTTTTTAAATAATACTCTATACTAATTTTCTGGTGTCAAAGATGAAGTTAAATAAATTAAATAATCATTGTTTCCTGAAAGTCTATGTAGTCCGATAATTGTGTAGTAATTCTGTAGTAATCTTTCCCAGTGCCTATCTGTGCAATTCTGTCTAGTTTGGGGATTCATGGTCCAGTATCCTGGCGGCGTATACATACTTCAGCTGCTAAGGCAAAAATGTTTTGTAAGTTTGTTGTCACTTATCCTGTCTCAAGGAGCAAAGCATATTCAAACTCTGAGACAGCCACTCGGTGCAATTTAACAGCTAACAATATTATTTTTCCGCAATTTAATATTTTACTACGCATAACACGAAGTGCAACCTATTTATCTATCACATCTTCACACAAACAAACTTCTATATTATTACAGAACAAAGTTAGAATTGAATGATACTTTATGATCACACACACATATAATAATGTCAAGTTTCGAAGCAGAAGCTGACCATATTACTAAGTTAGCAACACAGAGGTGACAACTGTAATTTTCCCACAAGATAGAAAGGTATTTACCCACAAATCCAGTTATCATGAGAACTAATCATCAAGGGTTACTATTTATCTTTGTTATCTACATTTATCACTTGCTGATAACAACTCACAGTCACACTGAGTTAATACGTTACTTGCCGCAACATGTGTGCTCAATATTTTAAGTTGCACCCAACAAGACAGTACCTAATTATTTGAACCAGCATGAAGTAAAGGTGGTGCTGGAACAGCACAGTAGAATGATATTAACTTTTAACATCCAAATTTTAGTCTATGTATCCACTGCAAAATGCAACTTTTCTGTAGCATGTATTATTAGGCTTTGAACACAACATACAGTACAATAAATCTCCAAACTAATATTGTTCATAAGGAGTTACCAATCTGTAATGAAAACAAGATTACATAAAAATTGTACCACTGTCAAATGTTTATCACTGGACATAAATATTCTGAATTCTGAGATGTTCCCAATCTTCTACCAGAACATGGGTAAAAATGCTGTGAGGTGATTGATTCTTTATAAAAAAAATTGATAGAAAGTATAATCTGAGTTACAAACTGAAGGGAGATGTAAACTCCTGAAACTGATAATTCAAATAATTTTATTTCAAACTGAAATCACTTGAGATGAAACACTGAATTCCTGAATGATGTATCTTTGAATTAATATCTGGAATCTAGTTGATAATACCTTTCCTCTTTCATAAAGAGAACAGGGGGGGTACCATACTATTATTGTAAAATATTTTAAAACCTTGGGATGAGATAAAATTTTTTTATTATGAATATAGATNAAATCTAGTTGATAATACCTTTCCTCTTTCATAAAGAGAACAGGGGGGTACCATACTATTATTGTAAAATATTTTAAAACCTTGGGATGAGATAAAATTTTTTTATTATGAATATAGATTGTGTTCAAATTAGCAAGAAAGGTTGCCTTGGAAAACACTTCAAATTACATGTTTAAAAAAAAAAACCAAGTTTCTATTCTCATTTATATATGGAGTTACCCCACAACATATTGTATTTACCTGTACTTTAAGAGTAATCCTGTATATGGAGAGGCAACATGATTCAGTTTTTAGTTTTGAATGTATTTCACATAAGTTTCTAAAGTTACCTGTATTCACTACAGGTAATGCAGCCATAATACACTAATCAGCACAGGTATAATGTCAGTGCTCTCAGTTCATCCAACCGAACTAATGATTCTCTTGCTTCCTTTCTCATAGATATTATTACATAAACTAGATCATGTACAGAAGACGAGCAACTTGTATACATATAGTAGATATAGATGGAACATCCAGGCTCAGTACCCAACTCAGACAATAATTGGTAATCAATGGAGTGGTGGGTGTAGTCTTCAATGAGAGTGTGGATGTATTATGGAGGGAGTCATCAAGGGTGGAGAGGTGGGTCTCGGAGATCCTGAGGATGTCTTGCATAGACAGAGGCTCCAGGTAAAACTCGGTCACAGATGCAGATTGATGTATGCTTGGAGAGGTAAAATGGTCCTAGATGTTTTGGAGCTCCTATCGTTGTCATCGTCATTCTCTTCTTACAAAAAGTTAAAAGAATTTCCAAAGCCATTTACTGGATTTATTAATCATGCAACTACACAACTGGCCAAGCTTACAAAATAGTATTACCAAGTACAGTGGGTGAAAGGGTCCCGATTGGCATCTTCAGGAAGATGGCAAGCAAAACTGTAGGCAAGGCACACTTAACTAAAAGTGTTTTATTAAAAATAACAAGCACTGCCAGGCCTCAAACCCTACATTTCAACTCCATGGACCATGATCATGGCAACTGGTTGTCAATTCTTTATCTGCAAAACTATATTTCCTGGGTATCTCATGGCAACAGGGCCACACAAGGCAGGCAAGGTTGCAGTTTATGTTCTCCACTAACACATGGGATTGGAGAATTGGAGATAGTATAGCTATACATGTCAACAGTAAATTAATTTTCTTCATCATGAATAAAGTATAGGTATAATATATTTTCTCCAAAACACACAAAAACCTAAAAGGAAAATAAGTCAACCTATTTTCAAGATAATATATTTACGTGTATATACATATTATGTATATGAAATACTGATGAAGCAATTACTAGTCAGTATCCCAGTATGTATTCCATTACTTTGAGCAGTTGCCATTTCAAAATCCCTAACCTATTTTCCTGACTTGCCAAGTATTTCAAGACATTTAAAAGAAAAATTTGTTACACAACTTGGAAATGGCTAACCATTTTTCTCAAGGGTTAGCAAGACAGATAAAAATAAATAGCTGTTATTGACAACATAGTCCTGGACAAACACCTCCAAATGATTGATATATGATAAACTAGGTGTCTTTGAACACCACCAACAAACTCTGGCACTCCTCACGAAAATAAAAGTCGAAAAAGTATGTATACTACTTACTTTTCCCTCAAGTGATTTGAAAGGAAGTGGTGTGCCCCCGCAAATTTCTAACTTACATTGCCTTTATTTGCACTGTGTCTTGTAAAGTGAGTCGATATGGTTTTTGAGCCTTTTATGATATTTCAGAATCAAACTTACCGATATTGACGATACTGTCGTGACAAGGAAAAATAACATTTTTTCATGTTTCAAAAAATTAAAAACATTATTTTTAAAACATTTAGTTAAATAAAATTTTAATTGTCAATGTTTTTATTGTTTTAGTGATAGGTCAAACTATTAACATAAATAAAAATCTAGGAACTAGTTAGTAAAGCATATTTTTAAGACAAAAATAATCTAAATTGATGTAAAAAAATGTGTAAGATGTGATGCACATATGAATTATGCATATCATGTATTTGTAGTGTTCAAACCTACCTTTGTTTTTCACAATACTAATTGGTAAAAGGTCTGTGCAAATTATTTTTTCAATGAGACTATTTATTTTCACAGTGCAGGCATGTGATGAAGGATAAGGTTTACTTTTTTCCATTAATTCATACACGTTATGAAATTTCGGTTTAGACCTGTTTACATCAGGGCTAGATGAACATGTAGCCACACAATCATTATCTGAAATTTGTGAAGTACTCGCAATTATGGCATTGCTAGGTGTATTTTCTCTGCCAGGAAGTTGTGTTAAGAGTTGTACAACAGGCCTAGGGAGACACTGTTGTAATTTGAAGCTCTTCCACTTCAAAGGGTGCGTACACTCAAGGTGCCGTTTTAAGTTTGTGGTACTATATGACCTCGATGACCAAACATTTGCAAATATTGCAAACATTCTTGCATGTTACTTAGGGTAAAAAAATTCCACACGTCACTTTTCCTTCCAACCATATTATTTGTTTTTTGCTGGCGCACACAAATAATTTCACCACGTTCGTTCCCTAACCTAACACCATCATATTACTACAGCAACAGCAAACAAACCAATGGCGGCGGCAGTAATGTGCAACATGTAACCAACATTACAAGATTACATAAATTTTTTTGTGTGTCGCCGTGTTCGCGATTGGACATGAAACTACTAAGACAAAATATTTATGGAGGTAATTGTAAATATTAATTATTGTTGATATTAAATATGTGTTAGGTTGATTAAACGTTAAGTTTTGTTCATGCGGCAAGCTTGCCTTCAGAGATAAAATTAAGTAAATGCAAATGGTGGCTACTATTGTTTTGTTGTATTCATGTTTTGTAAACAATCATGCAAAATGTGCCTAATTTTGCTTTAGAAATAAACACAGTCAGTTAGGTACTTTAGTAAAAACTAATTTTAAACTAGTTATTACTTTAATAAAACCAAATAGTGAGCTAAGCCACTCCAATTATGGCAAGATGAAAAAAGCATCATCTTAGATTCTTAGGGCAAAATATTGGTTATAATATCAGTGATTTAAACATGAATTGCAAACAATTCCGATAATTACTATTTTGGCCGGTGTCGATATATTGGTACCGGGATCGGCTCAGCCATAGCGTGTTGCCTACCCGTCAGGCAACATACATTATTTTTGAGAGTTACGCATGTATTTCTCGAAAAAAGTTCATCTGAGTGTTCCAACAAGACTACCTTTTTGGTTTCTTTAGATGTGCTGATTCATAAGATGTCTTAAAATGTGTACTTCTTCAGGTTACAAAGTTTCATCCAAAAATATGATGCAGATGGCCATTTTTACCATGATGGGGGATGATGATATTGCCAACCACATTTTCAGAGGTGTAAGATCTCCATTCTAAAAAACACAATTCACTGATTTGTGGCTTTCTTATATTATAAACAAAAAGGATTTTAGAATTTAATTTTGGGTGTAAGTCCTTTGATAATCACTTTAGGGAAAAAGTGATGCATATAATTCTGTCTTATTTTTTGTAAAGAATAACCTGATGAAATTTGTTGGTGTTGTTCAAAAACACCCGGTACTCCCATTTCGATGCCTCCAAAATGCAGCAATGTATTCGAAAATGGCCGTTATAGAGGGTATAACAAGATGACGATTACTTTGAATGTACCATTAAAATGGGAATGTTGCATTTGTTTGCATACATATTTGGCCAAGATATAGGAATGTTTGAGGCTATAGTTGAATTGCATGAACTAATGTTTTATGTCTGGAATTTTATATGTTAATATGTTGAATGTTTGGAAATTATCATATTGGATGGAGTGTGAGCATTGTTTAGCAAAGTGAAAATGAAACTAATAAGGCTCTGCACTGAGTACATTACTGCTAGTATTCACCAAAGCATATTAAAATACATATTCTTCATTGGCAGATGAATATGCAGCTCAATAATTATAAAGAATTGCATCTTTTCGAGAAATGACAAAAAATATATGAGAACTGCATTTCTGGGCTTAGAGAATGTCGAAACACTATTAAATTATGTGTATTTTTAATGTTATTTATTATTTTTTACTCTAATGAAAGAATTTTCACGAATACCTTTTTAGTCGGCTGGGATACAATGCAAACAAAGATTTTTGTCACTTTTTACTTGTACTATTAAGATTTTTTTATAGATTTTGTTACAAAACATTTTTTAATGTTAGATTTTATTTTATTATTACATTTATATATCCCAGCATTTCCTTGTTTTGCATAATCCTTCATACTATTGTTTTACAAGCATTTTTACGTCACTTTTTCTTTAGAAAATTTATGTATGAACGCACCATTATCCCACCTTGAGACAATATTTATAAGGTCTTTACTTTACACAGCGGAACTGAAATATATTTCTTTGAGTTAGATTCTTAATTGATGGGACAACCAGTTTTCATAATTATAACTTTTCATTTTGTTGCAGTCAGTCATATCAGCAAATGCAATTTACAACCTCTATACAAGTACATACTTCTGCCACTGGATCTCGGCCACTTTGCTCGAAAACGTGAATAAATGCAAATATACATACATAAACAAAAACAAACAAAAAAAAGAGCAAAAAAAAAAAGGGGGGGAGCAAGAAAGTGGGGAAAATGAGAGAGAAAGAAACACTAACACACTTTTACACCACAGCATAAATTACAAATTTTCCCACAAAGGACATATAGTATTTACAGCTAATATGTATTTTCAAGATTTTTTGATATCAAGTGTTGAGTAAAATATTACAAGAATCCAACAATGGTACCTATTATAAAAAAAAGAAGATTATTGAGAAATTTGAGTAGCCACCATTCGAACAACAGTTTACACATTTTAATGGTGAATTAACCGCACTGATGACATTAATGAAATACACTGGCCATCTCTGCAACTCCTGTCTTGTAATCTGTTAAACATCTGCAATGTCTCTCACATTTCTAGCCTGCAGCTGCCAAGTGTATAGAATATCCATTCACTAAGTTATTTAAATACTCTGTTTGCAATTTTTTTTTGGCCAGTCACCTCAAAATAAATAAGCACAAATCCATATAAAGATGAAAAAATAGACATGGTGGCCTGTACTAACTCCTAACTACAAGGACTGTAACGGAAGTAGACTACGATAAACCAGGTGAAAGTGGCCTGGATCTAAACTAGACAAGAGCAGATGCGACTAGGTAGCTACGATACTAACTGACACTAACTATCTCGATGATGTTGTCCAGAAGGGTCTCAGATGGCACTACCAGAAGGGTAGTGGGTGTTCAAGGGGTGAAGACTTCTTCGGAGGTTGCTGGTGAAGGTCTTGAAGATGTCTGGTAGGTAGCAGTGGTCCTACTAGAGGATGTCAAGGTCTGCAGAGAGCTCCAGCACACGAGGTGGTGGAGTGAGCTGTGGAGAATGAACTCCGTTCTGCCACTGTGCACACATATATTCCACCTGCCCGCAGGCTCTCTACGGTGAGGGGGTGGCAGGGGTGAATTCCTCCTCCCATGGGTGGAGCTGTGCTATCTGGTGTCATCTCTCGGTCCGTGGAGAAAGCAAGCATCTCTGTCATGCGGTGTTGCATCGGCGACGTGAGCTTAGCTGGGCTGCTTGGATGGCTTCTATCTCACTTGGGGGATTAGCGCAACGTCTGACATAAAGGCAAAACGAACTTGGCTGACGTGTCCGTGGGTGCACCCCGCGTCTAGAGGCATTCTGGTAGGCTCTTGTAGCAAGTCATTCAGGGTTCAAACCCTGAATGACGTGATGACACGTGAAGATGAGGCGAAGTCGTGTTTAAATAAATGTCAGTACGCGTCATCTTAGTACATTTACTGTGTCCACATTTAGAAGAACATGTCTACCAAAATGCACGATCTTATTTAATAACAATACAAATTGTATGTATGATTAATTTAACAAATTTTTTAATGCAACTGTTCGGTAAACAGCTTGCATATACAGCTGAAACAGCATGCATTCTTTAATGTATACATAGTCATTTCTTCCATTGGATGTAAATGGGTACTGTCAACAAGCATTGTTTGGCCTGCCTAGCATAATATCATACTGGCTGGCTTAAGGGATACTCACCAGAGGACACCATCACCAGCTTGGTTTCCTTGTTTGCACTGCATGTCTATAAAATAATTTGTTAATGTTTCTTCAAACTGACACTGTATTATTTTTGGTACACATGTAGATTAAATGACAGGCAGTATGTAGTGTGGTGCATGTTGTCAAAGTTAACTGGTTTTAAGTTCTAGTTTTGAGATGTAATACACAGAAAATGTATTTTCTTACAAAATAAGAAAGAATGTGAGCTATTTTAGCAGCGCTTATAGAAATCATACTTTTTCCGTTTGCTTATACAGTAAAGCACCAGTACAACGAACNTTTGTGGTGTGTTCACAATTAATTTTGGTAAACCTAGTTCCTGCATCATGTCTGGGAACACTACTGGTTTTTACAAATTCCATCATAAAATTTATATTTACACTGGAAGTTCATTGTCTGCATTATTCAAGGCTAGACCAACCTGCATTGTAATATCTACCTATCTATCTATCTCTACCTCTCTCCATACATATAAAGTATATCTCTATCTCTATCCATACATATAAAGTATATCTCTATCTCTCTCTATACATATAAAGTATATCTGTATCTCTCTCTCTCCATACATATAAAGTATATCTCTCTCTTTCTCTACATATATAAAGTATATATCTATCTCTATAAAGTGTTTGAGATAAGAACAAAACTTTGTTGTATGCACTACAATTCAATACTAAGTTCACATAAAATCATAATTTGTTAAGGTAAAACATGTGAAAATGTTTTATCACTCTAACTAATTTTTTCAAAACTCTAAAGGAAGGGTTCCAAAAATCTGCACGACATCACTTTGTACATGTACCTATACTGCATTTCATATAACATCAGTAAATTTTGACAGACCCCGTGACCAACCTACACAGCATGTCATCAGTAAATGCCCTCATTTACAAAGTATTGTGTCAGCTGATGGTTGACACGGGATGTCAGTTGTCATGTTGACGATCGTTGCAATGATTATGAGGAAAAGGAGCACCCGACATTAAAAATTATAATTTAGAACTTTAATTATAATTACAACAATTATTGTAGAAATTATGATTTTGAATCATATATTTTTTTTTTGAGCTTTAGAGCATAAGCTCTAAAAACGTTCTGAAAAATTACAGTAGAGCATAGGTACATTACGGTTATGTGAAACATCATGGAGCCTATTTCTTCATCATTTATCTATATGCAAGAATTCCTTGCTGGCTGTGTGTTAAAATATTATATCTGCAGTTAAATATTTTTGTATTTGCATATTTCATTAAATGTAGTTTGTTGTAGATATCTTTTTTCAAACAGTCTCCTCTATGAAATGAAATATCAATCATCCACCTGACAGTATTGTTGTGATAGATAATGCTCCCTATCACAATGTAAAGGTAAAAAGACACCTACTTTCAGCTTAACTAAGATGGAAGTGCAGCAGTGGTTAGTTAAGGAGAATATTTTGTTTACTAGCGACATGCTAAAACCAACTTTGTATGACCTCATAAAGCAACACAAACCTCGGCAGGTGCAGTACTCGGTAGACAATACTGGGAAATCATGGCCACACAGTACTTCGTCTGCCACCCTATCATCAGGATTCGAATCCGATAGAAAGCATCTGTGATAAAGTTAAGGAAGAAGTTGCTTCAAAAAATGTTACTTTCAATTTGATAGATGTGAAAAAACTCTGCGAGAACATACTTAACTGAATGGGGCCAGAAGACTGGATACCAATTTGCAATCCCGTCAAGACACTCGAGAACGACTACTATGACAAGGATGTGCAATTTTATATTGAAATTGATAAAGTGATAATAAATTTAGGTGGTGCAGACAGTGATGTTTACACGTCAGACTCATCGGCTGGAGCAATGAGTGGCATTGAAGAACTGCCGTAGTACTTCATACGTCAGTGATAAGTAGTCAATGTTTCCTACTTTTCTCTACCTGCTATGAAGGCTTTGTTTTTCTCCTGTTTCTCTCCTCCTCTTTCTACCGCCCCCTACCCCGCACGTATGCTGCCTGTCCCTCCACATGTGTGACGTAGCCCAAGCTCAAAGTTATTCCACATCTAGTGTAAGTTTGTTTTTTTTTGTAAATAATGTTTTACAAAACTGTTATTAAAATATATTTTGAAATGGACGTGGACTTAAAAAACCACGCTTTTTTACCCTAGATCATTTTATTGGAAATTCAGCAATTTTACGTGTGAAATTAAATTTGCTGAAAATGTTTATTTACATTGTGCATTTATCACATTGGTATGAACAACCACATATTTATCACATCTTGCTCTTGCCTGAGGTTTTAAAATACATGTGGTATAAATAAATGTCCTCTTTAGTGTAGTTAATTATATAACAAAAAACCAATGATGTTTATGTGAAAGTTTAACTAATTTCAATGAAAATGTTTGGTGTGCATTTCTGCATTGGTACGAACAGCGACATTTTTCATGGTTTGTTCTTTTAATGAAGTTACAACTTTCAAGTTATAGTAATTTGAATGTTATTTTTGTACAAGAAAACTTTTGCATTGCACCATTAAAACAATGGTCAGTTCGAATTGCTACTAAAAAGAAGACCCACAAAACAACCGCATCTCATGAAAGACAATAAGCTAGAGTTCACAGCACCACCAATAAAAGAAACAAAACCTGAACTAGCAGATTACTTGGTCATAACAAAAATAGAACAGGTGGGAATGGCAGCCAGTTATAGTAACCTTAATACTGGACTGAAGTTGTCAGTCTTTCAGTGATTGCCTTTGGATTCATAGAGTCGGAGGGACACATTATGGACACACTACTTTTCAAGAATTGTCAAAATTTACTGAAGTTATATGAAAAATATAATTGCTGCCAACGAGTTTAGTACAAGCTGATATATAACTAACAATTTTCAAGATACATTACAGAATACAGGTAGTCTATGAGGTTAGGATCAGCAACAAAAACTTTGAAGTTAATTTTTAAGGGAAAGTAGGGCACAGTTTCCAGGAACATGACCTGTGCACTGTGTGAAGATGACAGAATGTGTGGTTTTACTAACACCCATCTTATCAAAACTGTAATACCTGGCTCTATTTATCAAAGAAAGTTTACCCAAAAACCATAAATGTGGCCTAAATTGTATTATAGACAATTCTGTGTGTATTCTATTCACAGTGATAAAGACGTACATATTATGTCATTCAAATTGTGAGGTGATGACTAACCCACCTGTAGGGACTGTTGCTGGCGATGAAAGAACACCATTCCGATGTGCAGTGGGTAGAGAAGGGGCAGTGTTTTCACTTCCAACTGGTCGTACACGACCTCTCACTCCTCCATTCAAGACACTGCGATTTGTTGGTGGCCTGCCTTCGCTATTGGCCTGGCCTGTAGTATGGACAACATTTATAAGCTCTTTCTTATTTTGTCCACTGTAACTTTAAGGCTAGGCCTCACACACCATGTTGAATTATTGATTTCTAACTTATTCAGTTGTTCACAGACACTTATTTTGAAAATACAACTACACACCTCTGGCAATATGCATTATGCTGTAGAACAAACAAATCATGAACTTTTGTTAGGCAACTATAAAGTAATTAGGGCACTATCATTTTAAAATTATCAATATACTCTTGCCATTTGACAATTATGAGATAATGCGTGAATAAAACTTGGCAACAACATTTGAAGGCATTTGTAAAATGTAAACTTGCTATAATAAGAAATATTTAGTTACTTCATTGAAAAGAGTTACGGCACACAAATAAGAAAATTAAACATGGCGGATAAGACTGAGCCTTAAGACAGCATTTACTTCACTGATCGTAATTCATAATTTACCCAGAGGTGTGGTGTTTGTGGCATGGTGAGTTGCCCTCTGGCCATCAGCAGGTGGTGGGCATGTGCTCATCTGAATCTTGAGCCCATTGAGCAGAATGATGAGCTCGCCCACCTTGCTGGGTTGTATGTCATGCTTTGGCTTGCTCACGAGGTCCAGTGTCAACTCCAGGTTCTCGCACTCCCCGTTGTAGTGTGTGAGGACCTCGTGAAGGCTCAGCCGCTTCTCCCCCAGCTGGCCGTCCTTACGGAACGTGCTATGGTCCAGCAGCCTGAAGTGCAGGTGCGAGTGGGGGGTTACCAAACTGAAACATAAACCTCTGCCAAATTAAACTCTTACTACGGCTAGGCTTTGTGGAGATGGTGGTTGGGAGGGGGAGATGAAGCATGGCCTTCCACAAAATGCTGGAAGGGTGCAAAATCATGCACACGTGCCAGTAAAGTGATAGGATGGAAGAAAAATTTAATATAGTATAAGAGGTATTTGCAAGTTTTTCCTTCCATTATTTTTAATCCACAGACATATAAATTGTGTTTTATAGTACAGTCAACTCTTGATTCCATGACACTTCACAGTTCCCGGGAAAAGGATTGTTATTTCGAGAGGGTTGTTAATGGAAAATTATTTTATGGTTCTCAAAAAAAAAACATTTTGAGAGGGTTGTTATTCCAGGGGTCTTAGAATTGAGAGTTGACTGTACATACTTAAATTGAATTATATATAATGCTACAATTTTAACAAAGTCTCTAGACATAGCTAAGTTCTTTAAGGGATGGAGGTCTTAATTAAATAAAAGAGTTATACACTTTTCCTAATTTATTTATAAACCCTCAAAAAAATACACTTAACTTAATATCTTGACAAAAGTGGCCATCACTTATTATGTACAGCTAATATTTGCATAACTGTCCATCACCCACATAAATTAACACAATCAAACACTGAAAATCAATCTATATACCACTTTTTAACACCTACTGAATTACTATTGAAATTATTGGATCTCTGACTGTTATAGTATTTACAGTAAAGTCAGTATCACTCGCCAATCTGTCCCACCATGTTCACAGTCCAGATATCACCAGTCGTTCCTGTCCGGAACATTCTGGTGTACCCCGAGCGCTTCTGGACACAGCTGCACTCTACTTGTCAGATACAGTGCCTTTCACAGCACTCACACAATCCCGCTCATAGCCTCGTAGCTGACACACACACCCACACCTGCACGCACACACACACACACACACAAGCTCTCTCTCTTTCCCTCTCTCATTGACCGCAGTCTTTCATGCTTTTGTACATCGCCAGTCATCTTCTTTTAATCTCCTTTGATAGCCCAATCCCCAGTCACCGTTCGCCTCACTTTGCCAGATAGCTACCACAGACTGTCAACCCCTCCAGCAGGGAGTAGAGGGGAGGTGACACCATTTAACGTCATATGTTAATCATCCCCCCTGCCTGGTATCATAGCGGGTCCATCTTGAGGAGATGCTTCTGAAGGGGTGGGTCAAATCATGGTGAGACCCCCTCGTGCTGAGAATGAACGCATGTGCTCAACCGGTGAATGGGGACGGTAGATGCATAACAATAACTACACAAGATGTCCCACTCCAAGCCAAACCCAGGTTTTCATTAACTTTAACAATACTGAAGATATTGTAACAAAATTTGCGACAGACTTGCTGTGCTTTGTGTGAAATGTGATGTAAGTCTAATTAGTTAAAAATGGTGTTGAAGATGTCCATGTATATAGCAGTCATGATGGTTATCTCTAAGAAAATTGAACCAATTGTGCACTATGGTTTTCATCTGTAAATATTTTTCTAAAAAGCCGTTATTTATTAATGTTCAGACCTATTAATAACATGTTATTAAAGTATATAAAATTAATAATTTTGCACATTTTGATTCTAATTATTGAATTGATGTGAAGTCCACCGTAGCAAAGATAATTAATTGGTGAGTTACGATAATCAAGCATTTTACTCCTGAACCAATCTTTTCCTATAGCTGTTCACATAGGGTCTTCAGAAAACAAAACTTAGAAGTTTGTTAGGATATTTGGCAATGTGAACAGAATAAATATATACATTGCCTTAACAACCTATTATGCAAACGTATTAGTTTCAAATAGTGATACTACGGCGAAGAACTTCAAGACTTCAACGACAAGAAGAATGATACTACAATAAACATTTCACACCTTATCAGTGTTCAACAATACAAATTTTAAAGAGTTAGCTTAATAAGTGAAAGTAACGAATGCAAGAACACCACGTGCAATGAGAGTTTTTATGTTCGGTTCTTTCACATTTGTTTATGCAAGTTAATTGTATGCAACAAATTCTTATCTATCTATCTATCACAGTGTACATAGATGCTCTGCAGTTCTGAGTGCATTTTACTCCTGTGATAGTCCAGCATGCTACGAATTAATCGCTGATGAAAAGAAAAAAAAATGATGATGTTCGACTTCACGGATGTCTAGCAACTAGTCATCATGGAGGTCAGTTGAGATTCTTACTACCCCTTTCACCCTCTGTCTTCTCCCGGCGACCGGCAGCACAAGGCAGCATCTAAGTAATGTCTGCGAACATTTTTTTTAAATTGAGTCACGGCATGCAAAAACTTTTGTTTCAGATGAGTAAGAAGAGTATTTTCTTACTGAACATGTAATGTTATGTATGCATTTGCTTCATTGATTGTTTAATTGTTTAAGTGGTTAATTGTTTGCATATTTAACGAGTTCATGTTTCCCTTCAAGAGTGGCAACATTGAAATTTTTGGGACTATTAACTTCAAATCTGATTTGTACCGAATCACATGTTTTACTTTTTCTGAAATGTTGTATCGCCAATAATTTATCTAACTGAGAAGCTGTGTCAAAATTTATTAGGTTGTTAAATGTTTCAACATCTTGAAGGGGCTGTCTGTAGCAAGACAGTATCCTCCCATATGTTTGTTTATTTGTTTACATCTGAACTGAGTCAGTATTTCGATTTTTATCACAACTGGATATACAAAAGATAACACACTGATGTAAAACACAAGAAAGCAATAAAACTGAATAATCATACTACAAATAACAAGTGTGTGAGAGAGAGAGAAAGAGAGAGAGAAAGAGAGGGAGAAAGAAAGAAAGAGAGGGAGAAAGAGAGAAAGAGAGAGAGAAAGGGAGAGAGAGAAAGAGAGAGAGAAAGAGAGAGAGAGAAAGGGAGAGAAATAAAGAAAGAGAGAGAAAGAGAGAAAGAGAGAAAGGGAGATAGAAAGAGAGAGAGGGGGAGAGAGAG
>NQII01001299.1:181317-222330 GCA_002778355.1 Clitarchus hookeri
GAGAGAGAGGGAGAGAGAGAGAGGGAGAGAGAGAGAGGGAGAGAGAGAGAGGGAGAGAGAGAGAGGGAGAGGGAGAGAGAACGTGAGTGTGAGCAAGAACATGAGTGTGAGTACAGTGTGAATATTGTGTGAATGTGAGCGTGTGGGTGTGTGTATTTGACAGCAGCAGGCACCTTTCTCTTTGAAATCTGATAAGGTTTGTGCATGCTACACCGTAGAATACACATGCATACGAAAAACTTACCAATTGCCTAATTGAATGCTTTTAACCAGCAGAAACGTACATGAAACTAAACACACAAAAGCAATATACCCTTTGAACTGTACAATCGGAAAACACTCAGAAATGAGACAAGACAAAAGAGACTTCATGTGATTTGTATTAAGGAAACCAATAAAACATTGCTAACTATGTTCAATTCTACATTAACGTAACACAACTAAGAATCTAGAAAAATTATTATATTGCGAGAAAATTGAAATTCCCCTAGGCTTACGATGTGCAGTCATGACAAAGTTTAACAAGAAAATTGCTGAACAAAAATTAGGATGGACTGCCTTTCTCTTGTCTGGTTTGAGAGTTCCGGGGTTCACACAAAAAGCTTCGATAAAGTCATTTGCTGATATAACACACTTAAGTTAAAATAGCAAAAGTTCATTCCTCTGAGGTTAAAACAAACTTACATACGTTTTTAATAGGCAATAGTGCAAAGAGAAACTGAAATAACATGTACTTCTGCCACTGAATATAAACTGCACTCTTAAGCAATATTATAAAGCAATTTAAGAGAGATTGTCCTAAAGTTACAAAACTATCCAAAACAAACTGAAAAATTTACAAACAAATGTGATAAAAATTAAAATACAAACACAGTTCAGATGTAAACAAATAAATAAACAAACAAACATATGGGAGGATACTGTCTCGCTAGGCTGTTCATGGTAAAGTGAGCACTTTTTATGCCCTAGTCATTTTTTCCTTTCAACCATTTTTTATCCTGTAACCACATTTTAAAATAAATATTGCCATGTAAGTAATATACACATTATGTATATTTCACCGCACTCAGAAGTTAACATCCAAGACTAAAATAAAATATAGTTATTGACTATTATTCCAAATGAGAGGGCTTTCCAAAGTGCTCACCTTATCGTGAATAGCCTATACACACTTTTCACTACACAACTGAAAACAGTTTAGCACAGAAATCTCAATCTGTGAATGACTACTATTACATATGTCTGTTTACAGTTTCTTCCCTTATAATATTATTTATATTATTTCTTAAACTACTAAAATGCACAGAAAAATAGGAACAGCAACATTCCACATTGAAAAATGTTAAAAATATATTGTGTATATTTTGCTACTCACAATCCCTTTTTCTCCAACACACACAGAGCTCACATCATGTGAATAAGGGTGCAACAGTCAGTTATCAGTAAATAATAATGTATATAAATCAAAACAAAAAAAATTCCAACTGTAAAAAACCTTGACTATCACCTAACTGCAAATATTCTCTGCTCCCTGGAGATTAATGATAGTAATGAAGCCATCAGAAGGAAGCTGAATTCCACTTAATGAAGTTGAAAATTTGGAACACAGAAGAAAAGCTAGCTTACAAAAGGACCGAAATGAAAAACACATTTATTCCCATAAAAGAAAACAACATAGGTAATAGTGGAGCAATCAAGTTTAGATTTGATAAGTGCAAACATAATACTTTGATTTTTCAAATTCGTAAATTAAAACTATTTTTTGAACAATATTCACATCAATTGTACCAAGTTGATAGTGCATATCTAATCTCAGAATGTGTAATCTCACAAAAATTAATAAAATCTGTTAACACAAAATAATTATCTGCAATTTGCTGAAAACATTAAAAGGGATTTAACTATTGGAGAGTAAATTTGAATTACCACAACTAAACTTGTAAAGCCTATTTCTATTGGTCGGCTATCTTGCCTTTTCGATCAATAACAGTGCTTCATATAAAATACTGTTATCTTCTATAGTGATAAATACTGAATACGTGTGTGAGCATCGTCTCCTAATGAAACTAATATAAAACAATAAAAACTGTGTTCGATTTAATTTCAAAACCTTCACAGGTTATGGGCCCAGGTCCACGCGAGTGTAGTGTAAAACTAAGTGACTAAAACAGAACATTTTGCCGTTGTGTTGTGTTCGCTAGTGCGGCAGTTTGAGGTTAGCTTCAAAAACGTGCCGATCGAACTGCGAATAAAACTAAAATCAGGTACCTACGTTGATATTCAACAATGAACGTAAGTCAAATCGATGATATCTTTTACATCGAAAAATTGAGTGGTGCCGAAAATTATCAAGTTTGAAAACTTCTGATAGAAATAGTTTTTCAATCTGCTGGTCTCGATGACATCGTCACGGGTGTCGCAAAATAGGAAGGTCTGACCGAAGGTAAGGAAAAAAAAGATTTCACTTGTCAGAATGCTCGTGCGAAAAAAGTGATTATGTCCTCGGTTCAAAAGACCGTTTTCAAACATATTCTGCACTGTAAAAACCGCCAAAGAAATGTTTGACAAACTTAGTAAAATTTACGATGTAAAGAACGAAAACCAAGTCACCGAACTTTTGCAGGCGTTTTTTGGTTATCAGTACGACCGATCTCGCGATATGGCGTCAAATATCACGGACGAGATGGTGGAGTCTAAAATTCTAGCTATTTTGCAGTCTCAATACAACAATTTCAGTACTGCTTGGGGTTCAACCACCAAAGAAGATCGCACTATTGATAACCTCATGACTCGACTTTTCTCGGAAGAATCAAAACTCGCTGTACGTAATAAAACAGAAGATATCGTGGCTTTTAAGATGTCATTCAAAAATAAGATCAGTCGTTTCGGAACTAAAACAGCTCAAAACAAGACTCCCGGAAATAAAAACTGTTTCACTTGTGATCAACCGGGCCATTTCAAAAATGTGTGTCCTACCAAGAATGTTGGTTCCGAAGACACCAAAGAGATATGCAAGTATTGTAAAAAAAACAATCATAAATCAGAAAACTGTTTTTTTTGTGCCAAACATGAAAAACGTGAAAAAAAAAAAAAAAAAAAACAAGGTCGCTTACATAACCCAAAAACGTGAAAACACTGAAACAAAAGACCTAAAATTTTTTGTTGATTCTGGAAGTTCTTTTCACATGACAAACAAGAGCTCAGTGCTGTCCAACTTTAAAATTGAGCGGGACGAAGTAAAAATCGCAAAGAAAAATCAATCACTGATCACGGCAGGAGTTGGGACTTTTGATGCGAAGGAACGCATCCTTAATGATGTGATTCTTGCTCCTTGTCTTGACAGCAAATTAATATCAGTTGGTGCTATAACCAAAAACGGTGGTCAAGTTCTTTTCAACAAAGAAAAAGTGATGATTTCCAAAAACAACCATACCCTTGAGGGGGAAAAATTGTCAAATGGTTTATACACTTTGACGCTCACACCAGAAGACACAGATAAGGTATGCTTTCAAGTCGTAAATTCTGTAAAAAAAAAATGCTGCATATTGGCACAGAATTCTTGGCCATCTGAGTTACAAAAACATAAGAAATCTCTATTCAGACAAAATTTTGGGAATTTCAGCGTCTGATTGGGAAAAAACAAAAAAAATCAGCGAAATTTGTGTTAAGGCAAAACAATCTCGTTTTCCTTTCCTGTCTCAGCGCACGAGAGCAACAAAACCACTCGAGGTAATACATGCAGATATTTGCCAGATTGAAAAACAGACATGGGACGAATATATCTACATATTGACACTGTATGATGACTATACCTGCTTCAAATATGTTTATTTATTTTAAAAAAAAACGGACACTGCTGACATAATTAAACCGTTTGTTTCAGAAGTTGAAGCAAAATGGACCCTGCCAGTATACAAAATTAGATCAGATTCGGGAGGTGGATTTGCCAACGAAAACCTACTGAATTGGGCAAAATCCAAAGGAATCGTCATGGATTTTACTATCTCACATACTCCGCAGCTGAACGCGAAGGCTGAACAGATCTCTCCTGGACAAGACTAGAGCCCTGCTCTTCAATTTGCGCCTTCCAGCTGACATGTGGGGAGAAGCTGCCAGAGTAAGTTGCTATATTTTAAATCATAGGTACTACGAAAAGCCTTACAGACAATAAGACGCCTTTCGAAATGTGGTTTGGAAAGAAACCTGACTACAAGAAGATGCACATTTTTGGATGTACAGCTCATGCTAAAATACTGACCAGACTTAAAAAACTAGACAGTCGCAGCAAGAAATACCGTTTTGTGGGATATGCGCTAAATGGATACCGCTTATGGGACGAAAATGCTCAAAAAATCATTCATGCTCGAGACGTGATTTTTGAGGATGTGATTCCTAGAACCAAAAATGAACCTACCTACGATGACGTTACCATAACCATTGAAATGGAAGAAAACCAAGAAAACAACCCAATACCTATAGAACAAGAAAAAGAAGAAGACGATCAACACCAGAACTCAAAAGAAAACGAATACGAACAAGAAGAAGCCCAGATCCAGACAACTAATGACGAAAACAACAAGAACGAGTCTGCATACGAAGATGCAGAAGAAGAGGCACAACAGGAAGAAGAAGAAACTTCAGAAAGAGGATGAAGAAGAAGAAACTTCGGAAAGAGGATGTCGAAGAAGAAAAATCCCAAAGTATCTTTAAGACTACGTGCTGTTTACCTATCAAGAAGCCGTNAAGAAGAAGAAACTTCGGAAAGAGGATGTCGAAGAAGAAAAATCCCAAAGTATCTTTAAGACTACGTGCTGTTTACCTGAAGCCGTAAATGGACCAAATTCAGTGGACTGGAAAAAGGCCATAGAAAACGAGAAGTCTTCACAAAAAAAAAAAAATGAAGTTTTCAAATTTATGCCAATTAGCGAACTGAAAGGCAAGAAACTTTGTAATGACGCAATAGNAAAAAAAAAAATGAAGTTTTCAAATTTATGCCAATTAGCGAACTGAAAGGCAAGAAACTTTGTAATGACGCAATAGTCTTAATTTTCGGGACAAGTGTTTAAATTTCTTTCGTTTTTCTTAAACTTTAATAAGCTTCATAATATTTTTATCGGGTTTGTAGTTTAAAGCCATGGTGGCTCGTTTCCCATAATAGTTTATCAGGCAGACGTGTGCTATTGTAGGTTATCGGGCGGACATCTGCTGTTTACGTTTTATCAGGAGTCTGGTTCCCGTTTCGTTTTGAACTTTGGAGTTTTGTTAAGCGTCAGCATTAATTAGATACTTTCAGGCGACGTCGACATGTTTTAGTTCCTCCGGCTGCGTCGTACAAGTTTTGTTGTACGAGAGGTCCGTTTATACTGACGGCGCAGTATTAGTTTCGTGCGGAGCAGTTCCATAACGAGTGGAGAGCGTGCGTGGCCAGGCCCTTATCTCAGGAGACGGGGGCGAGAGGCAGAACAAAAGACGCGTCTGTCTGTCGCCCTTCAGCTCAGTTCAGAGTCAGTCGGCGGCGACTTCACTTCAAGGCAGTCGCCCTTCAGGGCAGCGGTACAATGCTCGCCTAGGCCACGTCAGGCGTGACGAGAACCCCCACATCANCAAGGCAGTCGCCCTTCAGGGCAGCGGTACAATGCTCGCCTAGGCCACGTCAGGCGTGACGAGAACCCCCACATCAGCAACTAGACTTTATTTTATTTATCCGCTGGTGTGGGAGGTAACAGCAGTTATTATTTCTTCTGGACAGTTTTGGGNGCAACTAGACTTTATTTTATTTATCCGCTGGTGTGGGAGGTAACAGCAGTTATTATTTCTTCTGGACAGTTTTGGGACGTTAATATTCTGTAAACGACTGTGGCGCTGGTCTGTACTTTTATATTTATCTGTGAGAGGTTCGTACTCTGCATACTGGAACTTCGTTTGTGAACTGTGACACATAAATGATAAATAAAAGTATGGAACAAAATACTCTGGAATTTTACTTTATTTAATAATTAATCGGCATCACATTGTACTGAGTCTCGTGTTTCTACCTTGAGCTAGACGTGGCAACGTAACATTCGGCAGTGTAAGCGGCCGAACGTTACAACTTATCAGCAGCAGATGGGTTTTCAGGCAAAAAGAAAACGGCCAACTTAGAGCACGACTAGTTGCTCGCGGATGCGAACAACGAGAAGATGATTATTTTGATACCTTCTGCCCTGTCGTGAACACCAATATACTTCCGTTTCCTGCTCGCCTATGCCAAAGCTACCGAAAAAATTGTGAAGACATTTGATGTTGCCAGTGCTTTCCTACATGGGCAATTGTCAGAAGAGCTATATTTGAAACTTCCTGAAGGATTTGAAGAGGGAAAAAGGAAAATTTGCCGTCTTCAAAAATCCTTATATGACCTAAAACAAGCTCCAATCACTAGAAGATTCGTTGATTTTTTTAAAAACAAAGGGACTATCTCAGCTAGTTACTGTGTAATAATCCGAGCATCGGCTCGTTAAGGCATATTTAATATTACTGCATAATGCAGCCTCAAAGGTTAGGCGCCATCTTGTAACGTTCAGCCGCTTACACTGCCGACTGTTTACTTGCCAAGGCTTGCTCAGGGTAGAATATACGAGACTCAGTTAATTGAACATAGTTAATTATAAAATAAAGTTCCAGAGTATTTTGTATTTATATATATATATTTATTTAACTATTGAGCAACACAGTTCCCAGATGAATTACCGGTATACAGAGTACGAATTGTTCAGAGATAAATATTCAAATCCGGAACAACGCCACAGTGGTTTACCATTTATTAAGGTCTCTTGAATATTAGCCCGAAGAATTAATAACTGCTGCTACCTCCCACACCGGCTGAGAAATGAAATAATAAAGTTTTGTTGCCGATGTGGGGGTTCACGTCACACCCGATGCGATCTAGACTATCATTGTACTACGACGACTACTGTTCTGACCGGCCCATCACGGGCGACGTGAAGTATCTCTCTCTGACGACTGAAGAAGACTGCTCTACTGCTTCAAGAAGACTCTCTCGAGGGCGACTGATAGATGCCTATATTGTGCTGCCTTGCACCCCCCTCTCCTGCGATAAGTGCCCGGCATCCTGCATCTGGCAGCAGCGTCATCACTAACTGCGCTGTGTCCCGCGCTCAACACGTTATCAACTGCTGCGCCGTCAACAGAAACTAACCTCTCGTACAACAAAAACTTGTTGACTTTGCCTGAAAATGCGCTGGAGGAACTAAAACTGTAGACGCATTCAAAATCCCGATAACTAACCTCTCGTTTCATATAAAATTTGGATGACGCAGTAAAACTGCGCAGAAGGAACTAAAACTTGTCGACGTCGCTGTTATCAGAAACGAACTAATCTAAGTAATGCTAACACTTCCCAAAACACTGAAAACAACTGACGTTCGAAATGAAACGGTTACCGGACTACTGATAAAACGTAAACGGCAGATGTCCGCCCTTTAACCTACAAATGCACACGTCTGTCTGATAAACAAACACGGGAAACGAGCTACCACGGCTTTAAACTGAAATACGATAAAAATATTACGACGTTTTCCAGAGCTTCATACACCCGAAAGAATTTTACACCCACGTCCCGAAAAATTACGAATATTGCGTCATTACAACTGACAAATCAGTTTTTAAAATTAATGATAATTCGTTGATTTTAGCTCTTCATGTGGACGATGGACTTGTCATAGGGAAAAACGAAAAGACAGTGAGAACATTTCTTCTGGAACTTGGAAGAGAGTTTGATACAATTTTTGACAATGAGCCGAAAAGTTATATCGGAATAGAGTTGAATAACGACTCGGAAAATTTCTCTATTCATCAACGGAAATACATCAAGAAGATACAGTGAATTTAAAATGGACTTGACAAAAGGCATCAGAACTCCTATGCAGACCACCAAAAATTACAGCTCAAGACCTAACAAAGATTTTCCATACCGGGAAGCTGTAGGAAGTCTACTATACCTGTCAAACCGAATCAGACCTGACATCACTTTCTATGTGAACGCTGCTTAAATAAATGTTGAAAATCCTAAAGAAGAAGATGTTATGAAGGTCAAACTAATTTTCAGATACCTTCAAGGCACTAAAAGCACTACAATTAAATACTCAAAAGGCTAAAATTACCTACAACTTGTAATGACGCAGTATTCTTAATTTTCGGAACCGGGACATGTGTTTCATTTTCGTTCGTTTTTCCTTAGCTTCATAATATTTTTATCGGGTTTGAAATTAAAAGCAGTGGTGGTTCGTTTTACCACGATAGTACATTTATCGGGCTTACGTTTGCCGTTTTGTTTTGAACGTCGTAGTTTTAGTAAGCGTCAGCATTATTTAGAAACTTTCAGACTGCGTCGACAGTTTGTTTGTACGACGCAGTTTCGATAACGCGTGCGTGGCAGCCCACGCCAGGCCCTTATCTGAGGAGAGGGGAGTGATAGGCAGCACAAGTACACGCGTGCCTGTCGCCCTTCAGTTCAGTTGATACCGAGCAATTGTCCAAGTCAGTCGCCTTCAGTCTGTTGGAAGTCAGTCGCCACTCAGTTCAGTTGATACCGAGCAGTTGTCTGCTCGCCTAGGCTGCGTCGGGCGTGACGCTAACCCCCACACCGGCACACTAAACCTTACTGGATTATTTCTCCGCCGGTTGGGGAAGGTCGCTGCATTGGTTATTTCTTCGGGCAAGTTTTTAGAACTGAAATAATTCGTAAACGACTGTGGCTCTATTTTGCACATGTCTATTTATCTGTGAACGGTTCGTACTCTGCATACTCTGAACTTCGGATGTGAAATGTGTCACTTAACTGTTAAATAAAAGTATAGAACAAATACACCGGAACTTGACTATTTCATATTTAATTGGCGTCCATTTTACAGCATCTCGTGGTACTACCTCTGAGCTAGTCGAGTGCAAGTCGGCAAATTAAAGTCGGCTGTAACTGGCGTGTGCCAACATTGCAAACTAGATGCTTATTGCAATTCAGATTACGCCAACGATCCAAAAACTCGTCGAAGCACTAGTGGATTCGTCATACTATACTGTGGCGGAGCTATCTCGTGGTCAACAAGACGTCAGCCAATTTTTGCTGTCAGCACAGCTGAAGCGGAATTTATAAGTGCCAGTGAATGTGTTAAGGAAGTGCTTTTCCTAAGATCTTTGTTTAAAGAGCTCACAAATCAAAATCTGGATGTGAAGCTGCACATTGATAATCAGAGTACAATCAATATGATCAAAAATGGCTGTGATGCTAAAAGGTCTAAACATATTGATATTTGATTTAAATTCATACTTGAAAAAGTCAACCAACATAATTTTGCTCTAAAATAGTCCTACAGAAAATCAAATAGCAGATATCTTCACTAAATCCTTGACTCCAGCTGTCTTTGAGAAATTGGGAGATAAATTTTTGTTTTTCCAGAAATAATAAAAACTTGTTGCCAAAAACTGAAAACTTGATTGTATTAAACAAGACTTGACTTTGTGAAAAGAAAATTTGATTGCTTTGTATTTTTGCTAATGTTTACAACAAATTTTTCTTTACACCTACTTGTATACTGATAATAATTATGCCATGTTATATGCATTTCTCTTATTGATGTTACAGTTAACTAAACTTCAAATTTAAGACTAGATTAAAATCTAGAACTGTCTGTCAAAATTCAATGAATTTGATTTTGTAAATTTGATGTACCAGCTACTATTTTTTAAGAAAACTGCAAATTTAAGGGGGAATGTTTGAGAGTTAATTTGAATTACCACAACTAAACTTGTAAAGCCTATTTCTATTGGTCGGCCATCTTGCCTTTTAGGCCAATAACAGTGCTTCATATACAATACTGTTATCTTCTATAGTGATAAATACTGAATACGTGTGTGAGCATCGTCTCCCAATAAAACTAATATAAAACAATAAAAACTGTGTTCGATTTAATTTCAAAACCTTCACAATAACTACTACTGAAAATTAAGACTTGATATAGACTGTGTATCAATACAGTTACTCACATTGTGAATTCCTCATTCCATTTGGGTTGGTAGGTGCATTTCACTACTTCCGTTTTCCTCGGAGTTTTGTCATCCACCGAAAATTCCACGTAAGGATTTGGCTTTAGGAAAGTACCTCCTCTGAGATGAGCACATTCAACTGGTAACAAAAACAATTTTCTTTGTATAACATAGGCCCATTACCTCCAATTCAATAAACAGTATACAATCTAAACAATGCACATAAAGTAAACCAATTTTCAAATCTAGGTGAGTTAGGTATGAGGTTCAATACATACAAATAAACAATGGAATATTATTTGCGCTTGATTGGATTTTAAATCTTAACATACATGTGACACAGCATTACATCTTCAAAGTGGCGGCCTGCAGTTGAAAAGAACCCCATGCTATGGATGTAGTCATAGATCTACCCCATTAGCCCCCCCCCCCTTCCCATTCGCAAAAATATGAGATTTAGTGGACCACAATGTGACCATCAAGTATAGGCTATTTTGTTAAAATAATTATTACCTATACAACTGCCTTCTTAATAAAACTACACTTATTAACACTAAATTGATCTCATAAACTTTATGGTATGTCACATAACCAAACCTTTACAAAAACTAAAATTTTTGTATTGAATGTAAATTTCATTTCGTAAATTTACCATTACGCCAAGTTATTCTTCTGGAAAAATATAGCGCCACACAATACATTTTGGCCCTTGCCACGTTCAAATTGATGTTTATATTGTTTAAACTAGCAGGACAGTTATAAAGATAATGCCCCTGTCATTCTAAAACTGAACCCAAAAATCCTAGATTAGAATAAAATCGTACGTTAGGTTAAAGCCCTAAAAGCCTAGATTAGAATGAAATCATAGGTTAGATTAAAACCCTATAATCCTAGGTTAGATTAAAACCCTACAATCCTAGGTTAGATTAAAAATGTAAAATAGTGAATCGCTCATCATGGGGTTAGGTAAAGTTAGGTTAGGTGGGCACATATTATGAAATTGGATGGACAAATGTTAAATTGAGGTGTTTTTGTATTTTAGTGGGTGTATTTTTAGTGATTTGGTATTTATTAAGTTTAGTGACTTTTCTGAAGGAAACGTCCTAGATAAACTAAAGTACCATTAATGGATTCTGCACAGCTCACCTTGTTAATATTCAGGAGGGCGTCATGTTAAAATAAGCAGAACGTATTAAGTAAAATAGTTAAATGTATGAGCAGTTCGCCGCTTTGTTTACGTCGGATGCAATCATTTTTGTTGATGTCATGATTCCTGCCGTCACCTTATTGGCTTGTGGGTATTGTTACGTCACGGTGACGCGTCACATGTGATTTTAACTTAAATTTTTGAACAGCTCAGTTGCCGCTGTGTCGTTGCCGGGGTGAGTTGTGACGTCCCAATATGACTGATTTAAAAACGGAGAAAGCAAGAATGAGTGCTTTTGTGAGTTATATTCGCCTATGAACGAGTGCTTCAGTGCGTAATATTCTGCTGTGAGCGAGTGCTTCAGTGCGTAATATTCGCCTATGTGGCGTTTTAGTAGATCATGGTGTTTCGTCGAGTGAGGTAAGATTGAATTGGTCGAGAACCCGCCACCTACCTAGGTGAGTTAATTTATGTTCTTCTAGTGTATTTTATAATTCCTTTAAATCCCTAAAATCCTAATATTGTAGGTTAGTTTAAAACCCTAAAAAAACCTAGGTTACTGTAAAACCCTAGAATCCTACGTTAGTTTAAAACCCTAGAATCCTACGTTAGTTTAAAACCCTAGAATCCTATGTTAGTTTAAAACCATAAAAAACCTAGGTTAGTGCAAACCCTGTAATCCTAGGTTAGTTTACAAATGTAAAATAGTGATTCACCCATCGTGGGGTTAGGTTATCTTAGGTTAGGTGGGCACATATTAAAAAATTAGTCTGACGTTAAAAATTAGCAAAATTAGCCCCTAGTATATTCGTGCTCTGCGTCATTAGTAGAGTGGAAATATACAATTTTCTGTTTTTTTTTACAGAAAAGTCATAAAATTGATAATTACCAGTGATTTGATTTTACCCTACAATTTCCCTGATCTTCATAGCCGTCTCCACTATCGTATTTGTGATTTCTATCGCTAATACGTTCATGCCCCTAGTAAATTCGTGTTCTGTGTAATTAGTAAAGTGGAAATATACCACATTCCATGATTTTTTTTCTTTTATTTACAGAAAAGCCGCTACTCTGAATAATTACCAAATATTGAAAAAGAGCTCAACTATATATTGATATTCTATTCGTTTCATTCCATAACATAAGTTACAGTTTGGGTTTGAAATCTCTGAACCTACTACACAAAACTTGTTTACTTATCACAACCATTTAACTGTAGGATTCGTGTTCGGCTATAGCAAATTAACCATTATAACCTTGACTAGTAGCACACATGGCAATGTTTACATTGATATACGGTGGAAGGATACACAACTGACCAAGCAGAAAATAAGCAGGGCTTTCAAAAGTTCTCACTTTACCGTAACAGGCCTTTACATAATAATTCAACAATTAGACATGTAATTACTTTCCCTCAGTCGTTACTAACTTCACTCGGCGCATACTGATAAGACTGCCCCTTAAAACACGTGCAAGTAATGGCAGTGACATATTTTAAAGGTTGATTTCTAAACTTTAAAAAATCATATAAAGTCCAAAGAAAAGGTAACAAAGCAATGACAACACACAACAGTTGTAAACTGTTGTATGTTTTGTATTGTGATGTTGGCAAACCTGTTAACTTTAGTGTTGTTTTTTTTGTTCTCTGAGAGTATATAGTAGTCGTTGTTAAGGTTTTGTTAATTTGTGTTATAATAAAGAAGAGATAAGAAAGCAGAGGCAATTATTTATTACAAACCGAGCAGAGAACGATTATCAAACAAGGTAGCAGAGCATGGTTTAGAGGAAGGTTATGCTGGTTTGTAATGATATATAAAAAAATCCCAATCTTTTTAATGAAATATTTGTGAACTGAAGGAGCTTACACATGTTGGTTTATGCAAAATGGAATCCATAAAACCGAAGGTTGCTGTTCCAGTGGTTGATGGTAAGAATTTTCAAACATGGAAGTTTTGAATTATGACAATCTTGGTTGCAAAAGATTTGTCTGATGTGGTTGAACTGGATGTTCCGAGTCTGCTACTGCTGAATGGGGTAAGAAGCTAAAGCTATTATTGTCAGTGATTTAAGTGATGCGCAGATCAGTTATGCAGAAAAAGGCAGGGAATGCCAAGTCTGTAATTATTCAGAGTAACAGTTTTTCTGTACATAAAAGAAAAAATCATGGAAAGTGGTATATTTGCACACTACTAATTACACAGAACACGAAATTACTAGCGGCATTAACATATTACCAATACAAACCACAAATACGATAGTGGGGAGGGCTATGAAGATCAGGGAAATGTGGGATAAATCACTAAAAAATACACCTACAAAAAATACAAAAACATCTCAATTTAACATTTGTCCACCCACTTTCGTAATATGTGCCTACCTAACCTAATTTAACCTAACCCCACGATGAGCGAATCACTATTTTACATTTTTAATCTTACCTAGGATTGTAGGGTTTTAATCTAACCTACGATTTTAGTCTAATCTAGGATTTTGGGTTTTAAAGTAACAGTAAAACACACCAGACATATATGAATTAAATCACCAAGGTAGGCGGCGGGTAAAATTCCACTGTTGTGCACCATACCTCACTCGACAAATCACTATGATCAATTAAAATGTCCAAGTAACACCCGCCAAATAGCTGAATATTATGCACAGAAGTACTCGTTCTTGCACCCTCCATTTGTAAATCACAAACCTTTCAATGGTCGGATTCGGACGTGCGCAACACACCACTCGCCACTTGCCGCGAACCGCACTGCCTCACATCTAAACTGCAACTAACATACGGTGACGTCTACACATCAGCCAATAAGGTGACTGCGATATGCGGATTTGTTTACGTTACAACAGCATTACTCCACCAAACATAATGGCGTCCGACGTAAACAAAGGAGATGAACTGCTCGTACTTTTATCTATTTTATTTAGTACGTTCTACTTATTTTACCATTACGCCCTCCTTAATATTTAAAAGGGTAAGCTGTACAGAATCCATTTATGCTACTTTTGTGGGTCTAGGACGTTTCCTTCAGAAAAGCCGCTACTCTGAATAATTACCACGTAGTGTTGTACGTTGATGATTTATTGATCGTCTCTTCAAGGAAGGGCGATATTACTAAATTGTGATATCTTATCAGAAGAGTTGAAAATGAAGTTTTTGGGTTTCCCAGAGTCAGTGGGATCATGAAAAAGGAGAGATGAAGCTCAGTCAGGCGCAGTATACGAGAATGGTTTTAAGAAAGTTTCATATGGAAGAGTGTAATCCGATTGGTACTCCGATGGAAGTGAATTTTAAGATTGATGAGGAGTACACAGGTGAGAAAAAGTGGCCTGTATGAGAACTAGTAGGTAGTCCAGATATTATGTTTGCTGTATATCTGTTGAGTCGATATCAGGAGAAGCAACCTGAGAAAGTGTGGATGGGACTGAAGAGAGTGTTACGTTATTTAAGTGGTACTGTAGAGTATGGTTAGCACTATGTGTGTAAGGACAAGTCTCAGTTTCTTTGTGGAAATGCTGATTCAGATTTTGTTTCAGAAGTAATTGATCGTAAATCAACTAGTATTTTTATTTTTAAAGTTTTTGATAATGTAATATGTTGGTCCACTAAGAAGCAAGGTAGTGTTAGTCGCTCAATAGCAGAGGCTGAATATGTGGCCGTAAGTCATGAAGTAACGGAAGGGGTTTGGTTAAGTATTTGCTTTATGAATTCAACTTAACAGAGCAAACTTTGTTATTTATGAAGATAATACTAGTTGTATTAATATTGCTAAGAATGCAGAAAACTCAAAGCTTACTAAGCATATTGACCATCATTACATTAAAGTTAAAGTACAAGATGGTACTGTTGTGTTACGATATGTTGATTCGATAGGAAATCCTGCAGATATTTTTACGAAACCTGTTAAGAAAGATTTGTTTGTTAGTCATTTAAGAGCATTAAGAATTTTAGAATTTTTTGTTTTGTAATTTAAACAGGTTTGAGGAAGAGTGTTAACTGTTGTATGTTTTGTATTGTGATGTTGGCAAACCTGTTAACTTAGTGTTGTGTTTTTTTCTTGGAGAGTATATAGTTGTTAAGATTTTGTTCAGTTGCATTTTAATAAAGAAGAGATGAGAAAGCAGAGGCAGTTATTTATTACAAACCGAGCAGAGAACGCTTATCGGACAGCAGTGTCACACACACAAATATTGCAATACTAAATCAGTTGAATGACAATAAGAAAAATTTAACCTGAAAATAATTTCAACTTACTTGTAACACTTAGCTGATGAAACCCAGAAGAAACTGCTTCCGACATATTCCGAAATGTCAAAGATGGTGCACAAAATATTTGAATAAAACATTGGCGCTACTCCATAATTTTTGAATCTGTAAGAACAAAAAAAACTAACTGATAAGGTTACAATCTTCCAATGTAAACAATGCTATAAAAATGCTTCATAGACACAAAACCTTGCAAACAAACAACTTGAGTGAAACATTTGTCTATATATACACTATTCAAAAGGCTTAGTTAATAGACTTCGCTGTCAGTGCTTATCCTTATCTATATATCTATATCCGTCTTAGTTTACTCAAGTGAAACACTAGAAAGTCCCTTACCACTTGATGATGTTCTCATCAATGTGTTTTGTAACACACCCATTGACGTAACAAAGTAAATGTTTAATTATGAATCGTAACAATTAATTTCACTTGCCTGCATTAACTTATACAACTAAACACATTTCAATTAAAATTTACTTTACATTTATGTGTTACATGATAACCCGTCAAACAATAGACACACGAATGAACAACTGTTGCCTCCACAGTATAAATAATAGCCAACGATTGAACATCTACATGTCAGCGTGGTCAGTACTGCAATCGTAATACTAACAACCACCCCTTTTTAATGACAAAAGTTTAACATAATAGTATCGAATCGTAAATTGATAATAGAAACCAACCAAAGAAGGCGAAGGCCAATTATCATTTTTTGCACATGTCCCCAATATTGTCTCTAAGTCATCGCCATTAACACTCTCATATTTAAATAGTCAAACAGTGATAAACACATATTTAACATTTTAATTTGGAGAACGCGGTGCCAAAGGGGCTAGGGCGCTCGCCTCCCATCACAGTAGAATTAGTTCGATTCTCGGCGATGATATTCCCGGATTTTCGCACAAGGGAATCGTGCCAGACGATAGTAATAGTCGGTGGAATTCTTAGCGATCTCCCAGTTTTTCTGCCCTTGCATTCCGACACTGCTCCATTCCTACCTCATTTCACCATCGTCGGTTCTCAAGACATCTTTGTTAAGATCCACCCAAATCTCTCAACTACACATTATTACATTTGAATTTTTTACAACACAAACTTTTGTATAAATAAAATAGTTTGGTAAACTTGAATATATATTACTTACACTATATACATAGGACAGCATCCCATGCTTCCTCAGACCTCATAGACCGTTTGTCATGCCGTGTACATCATCAACTACATTGGCCACACCAATCGCACCATGGCACGCGCACCAAACAACACCACTGCAGTGCTCGTGTGTTGTGTGCGTGTCAGGTTTGGCAGAGTAATTCTCAATGCACCCATGGAAGTATTGTACCACGCCTTCGCGCATAGAGTGCGCATTGGCTATTGTTGCTGTAATTCTATAGAGACCGACAACTCAAACACCTACCTAGGGGCATCATGGCACTGTCTAGCCATTTGATACAATGTTTACAACTGTTGCGCTATCAAGTGTATATAGTTTACCCTGAATTTTAAACATTTTACAGCTCATTTACACAATACATAGTATGTAGGAGTTAAATATCGAAATGTATTTGTAGCACTACAAGTCGCATCTATATGACCAGCTAGTTGCGGGTATTATTTTTTAAAGACTGTATCAACACTTTAATTCTAATGTCCGTTCGGTGCCTATAGTTTTTCAGTTGATTTGTATAGGACATCAGTATGTTTCTGAATTAAAAATATTCGTGTTACCTTTCCTTTACGTTTTGATTTATATTTTTTCAAAACTAATACGAATAGCTTTTTTAACAGTACGCATTTGAATAAAGGAACAGCTTTTATTAAAATTCGAGTTAGGTGATCTTAAACCACTATAATTGTGTTAACATTACCTGAGCATTCGGGAATAGTAATGCAGACGTCGTCCGGCGACTATGTTAAGAAAAGTCAGACTATTACACAGTATTCCTATTTCAAATAGGATGAGCGCCAGCTCACTGTGTGAGCACGAAGTCACAGTGTGGTTTCTGGCAGCCACTGTTGGACGTACCGTTCCTGCCGTTCCCTGGCCCGTTCGAACCTCAGTCGGTGGTGTCCTTCTCATGTCTCAGTTTCTGAGGGTCCTGAGTTCGTGGTCGGTTGTGGGTATACATTTTCCCAGGGTCGTGCCAGACCGTGTCCGTGTAGTAATTCTGCAGGCGAGTATCCCGTGGCTTCGTTTTGTCGGTTTCTCAGGCAGAACAGTATCTCTGGGGCGTGGGTGGCCTAGTTAGTGTGGTTATCCCCCACACAAAGCCGGAACAGCGCCTTGAAATCTTGGTTCCTTCGTTACGTGGGATTCGCGAGGTGGTAGTACACCGTCGTTGTGTGATGTACAGCCTGTCACTTGGTGCAGAGTTTCCGCCATCGCTTTCCCCTCAACTGTGTTTCGTTGTCAGAGATGATTACCTTTGGGTAAACCCAGCAGACAAAGAAATCGTTCTTCAATGCTTCTGCTACGTTTTTTAGGCATGAGTTACGGAGGGTATAAGCCTCGCACAACCTGGTGAATAAATCCGTTACCGCCAATAAAAATTTCTTCCTGTTTGTGGTGCGGGGATATGGTCCCATCAGTTCCAAGGCGATGGTCACGAAGGGTTTCAATGGTACGCGGGGTTGCTGTTAAGTAAAGCCATCGGCGCGGCGCGTTTTCATGCGATTACATGTTTCGCAGACACATACAAATTCCCGCACTTGTCGGGTGAGCCCTGGGCAGAAACCCTGCTTGGTTTGCGCTGCTCCCGGGTGTCCCACCAGGCGGCTGGCGTGTGAGTGTTCCAGGGCGAAAGTTCGTCCCTCCTCCGGAACATACGTTCGCCAGTTCCCCTTTTCCCCTGCGGTACCGTGGCTCCAGGTGGTTATCGACAGCGCACCAGTTGGCCAGCTGTCCTCTGGCACACTGCGCTTGGTGCTCCATGACATCTGCAGACAGCTGTTGTGCTGCGAGTACTCGTTCGTATACCGCATAACTTGTTAGGTCTTGGGTGGCGTTACTCATGCTTACAGTGACGTGCTGTAGCTGGGCAAACCGGCGGACTGTCTGGCGGGAATAGGACTTCCCACTCGTCTTCATCACGTGCTATTTCGGTTGTACAGGGCACATGAGAAGGGTCGTCGGCTAGTTGGTTTTCATCGCCCGGAACATGTTCCACCACGAAATAATATGCCTGTGATAACATGGACCTCAGCGTAAGTTTTCTACGGACAGTGCACATGTTATGCAGCCACATTAAACACAGATTGTCAGTCCTCAATGTGAATCATTGGTACTCTTAGGTGTTGGCGATAGTGTTTTAGTGCCCATACGATAGCCAAGCTTTCCCTTTTGTTCACATCGTAGTTCCATTCGCGTGGGGCAAACTTCGTGCTACTGTAGTCTATGAATCTGCGATCCACGTCATCATCATATTGAAATAGAATGGCACCAAGCTCTTCTTGACTGGCATCTGTTTGCAGATATAAATACCTCTGGGGGTCTAAACGGGACAGTTTGTCGCACTGTTGGAATCTGTGTTTGATTTCTTCGAACCCATTTTGGACGTCGTCGTTCCATTGGAAATGCCTTTGTGTTGGCAACAGGGCAGTTAGTGGGTCTGTTATCGTGGCGAAGTTTATAAACCCGAAAAATTTCCGCAGGGGTTTGCACATCAGATCACAACATCGTCTAGGTATGCGATCGTACAATCCCCTTCAGACCATCCAGGATGCCGACCATCATGCTCTGGAAGGTGGAGGGGGCGCATTTCAGGGCTTGGCACAAAATTGAAAACGATGGATGGCCGTCGGTGGCCGTGAATGTTGTCTTGTGACGGCCTTCGGGTCATAATGGTACTTACCAATAGCCGCTTCTCAGTTCAAGGGAAGATAAAATCTTCGTGTCCCCTAACATGTTAAGTGCAGAGTTCACACTGATTAAGGGTGGGGGTGCACTTTCGGTCGCATGGTTGAGCGGGCGGAAGTCCACGCAAACCTCCAGATCCCATCTTTCTTGGGGGCCAGAGTGATAGCTGAGTTGTAATTGCTTTCCGAAGGTTCTATTACTCCATCCCTAATCATTTCCTCGATTTGTTGATTATGATCCTCAGGTATTAAGGATCATAATCACGAGGACCGGACCCGAGGGTTTCAACTTTAGTGAGTGATATCGCATGTTTTACCACACTCATTCATTAAAGGGGGTCTGCCACGGTATATACACCCCGTCGTTCGGTCAGGAATCGCAGGATCGCGTCCCTGTGTTCCCCGGGTACGGCGTGGTCTAACGGGTCTAGTTGGACAGATTATTCGCTGTATTCTCTGCAATAGCCTAGGTTGTAAACTGTTCGTCATTTGGTCAAACCGAAGTGAATGCGGTCCATGGTGATTTCAATAATGGCGTTGTGTTGTCTAATTCACCGCACCCCCCAGAATCAGGTCCTCTCGTATCTCGTCGGAGACGAGGGCGATGATGTCCATAGAACAGTCACGAATATGTATTTCCACTTGGACTTCACACTGGTCCCATTTGATGTGGCCAATTGTACTATTTGTTTGTCCCTGGTAATCAGCTGTTGGTATATTAACTCCACCCGCACGAAGTTATGCAATGCGGCCATATCGATTAAGGTGACGATATTCCACTCTTCCAAGTTTATGAGTATTGTGATCGTTGATCACTGGCAGAGTTAACCTGGCCTAGATAATGGTTAATGTTTGTAATTGGTAGTTCCGGGAGTTCTGGTCACGACAATGGCAGAGCCATAGAACCAAATTTGTTCTACTCCGCTTTGTCGTTTCTCTGCGGTTCACTCGCCCAGTTCCGGCACATTATGTGCCAGTGATATTGTTCGTCCTTACATATGCGGCAGCGAGGCAGGTTTGGTGGGCCCTTCCCACTATTTACGTCCACAATTTTGGAATAGTTCCCTATGCCACTCTTCCCTTCTGGACGTCCGAGAGTCCACAGTATTGCTCCGCGCCTCAGTCCACCCGCCTTTTTCTTCGAGCATTAAAATTTGCCGCCCTGCGCTTCTCCGTGTCTCGTGCTAAACTCACGACTGTTCTTAGGAAGTGTTGTGTTCCATTGAACATCGTGGGCCGTAAGGTCGGTCGGTATTCGTGTCTCACCGTTTCCAGGATCGTTTCGAGCACATCTTCCTTAGGAAGTTGTGGATAACGTATATAGGCTAGACTTTAATTTCGGCTTACGATTATGCCCAGGTCTTCGGTGGTGCCTCGTTTCTCGGTAAACAGGACGACCTGTTGTTTTAACGTAGTATATGTGTTCGCGTATCTAGCCACAAATTTGCGTACGAATTGTCCTCAGGACATGTCGTATTCTGCGGCGGACTCCCACCATGCGTTCGCTTCCACAAGTAGTTGGTTCCCAATGACACTTGCCCACTCTTCCTCGCTAACCCCTTACAGTTGTAATCTGGTAGTGCAATCTTTGAGGAACGTGTGCGCGTCCTCAGCTGTCTTACCGGAAAAGATTGGGAGTATCTGAAATTTGGCAAGTATCACGTAATTCCGCCTGGCTAGGTTTATCCTGTATTCGGGGGCTGATGGCCCAAGTGTTTCGTACTGTGTACCGTGGCTCCTATCATTCCCTGTCATTTGGGCATGGGTGGCACAAGTTCCATATGCTAGGTTTTGTTGGTTATGTAATCTCAGCACAGGTTGGGTGAACACGTCAATTTCCCTTTTTATTTGCGTCGGTGCCAGTATGGTCCCATATCGGGCTACGTACTTCTGTTGACACTGTTTACACTTAAACGTTCCCTCGCGGACCCCCTGCCATTCCCCTGTGGACACACATGTGGGGTGAAAACTCGTGTTACACTCTTTGCAGTTTATGTACGTCTTTTCAAGGTTGACACAATATGCTGTCCGACACATTGCACCCTGGTTGTTCTGGCTGGCATGTGATGATGTCATAGGGTAATCCATTCTGCGTGGTGTAAGCAACTCATATGTATTATGCCCTGGCAGGTAGCACTGCGCACTGAGTCTGTGCCAACCCCCCACACACGTGGATCGCGCGTAGAGTTAGGCGACAGCTGTGGACGCGAGTGGAGGCAGGAAGTATACATCGTAATTCAGTCGGCGGGCACCCGCATATACCTGCACGTATGGTGTATTTGTCAACGGATCGAGTGTTTGGGGTTTTTCGCACTGATCACACTTCCGACAGGTGGATGGTACAGCTGGATTGTATTCCATTTCTAAACAGTCTTTTGTATATCACACGACGTGGTTGCACACGGAACACGCGGCGCAGTAACCCGGTCCCTAGTGGTAATCGCGGACCATCTTCCTGGAAGGCAGTGGCCTTTACCGTTTGCGGGCCCCTCGCGCATAAAGCGTATCACCAGGTCGGTTGTGACGTCACAGTCTATTGTCCCACGTGGGCATGACTTATGTCACAAAATGGCGGCGCAGACCGCATTCTGCCTGTTCAAGCAGCACAAATGGAGAATTTTAAATCCAACTGTCCTTTCTTCTCCGGATTTGCACACACAAGTTTGTTACGCTTTATTTTTACCACACCTAGTTGGGCAAGCCATTTAACATTGCCTGAGTGGTCGGGGATAGTAATACAGACCTCGTCCGGCGATTATGTTAACGAGTAGACAAAATATTACACAATATTCATATTTCGAATAGGATGGGCGCCAGCTCACTGGGTAAGCACGAAGTCACAGTTCTCCGGATCGTGGGCCGAACGACCACGTTGCTGTATCCCCTGACACACACGGTACAAATTTACAGGAAAATGTAATATATAGCCAGGGTGTTCAGGCTCCCCAGCACGCCTTAGTATTACCTTTTACCTTACAAATGAAGGATGCCTCCTTGAGGCGTCGATGACTTCCTGGATAGGGCCAGGGCCCAAAATACAAAACAAAAATTGGGATTCACAAGATTCTGTCAACTCAAATAAATTGTATTGCCGAATAGTGTACAGTTACATGTATGCAATGCAAATTATAGCGGACCTGTCTCACAAGGCCTGCAAGCGGCAGTTACTGTACAAAAAGGCCAAAAATGGCGTGAAAACTTACAAGAGTAATTAAACCTCCGGGGTAGGTAAACTGAGTTGCCGGAGGGATGGTTCGAACACGGGGAAAACGTTTGGTGAACTAAATAAAAGTTCCAGTAAATTACGTTAACCTATTGCAGTAAGTGTTCAGAACAAAGTATGAAAGTCCCCCGCAATGCGACGCACATACAGCACCTAAGAGCCATGGAATAAGACTTCCAGAGATGGCGCGGGCGACCGGCGTCTTTGCCAAAAGCTTGCTACACTCCGCGAGGTAATTTAATTAACTGACCTCATTAACATAGAACTTGAAACATACACACATAAAACACAGGAACATTCTGAATGAGTTTTCTTAATCCTGTAGAGAGTTAAAAGTTCTTAATTAAGCACTAATTTAAATACAAAACAAGATTATGTGATGCCTTGCAGAGCACGTGGGAAATTTTGGTATGTTAAGTTTTGGGGCACTCGAAGGCCGGAACGGTCAGGTTGAAAGTAAGACTAATTATTTCCCATGTCATTAATTGGCTTGATTAGACACACAATTGCACTCGGAAAATTATATAGAACACTTCAAATACCCTAGTCTTGCAACTCTACAACTCATTAAATATACACGTGGCGTGCATTTATTCTGCGATTACTTCGCAATCCCCTACGGACGAATTTCACTAACATTTGCAGGTGGGCAATAAATTCTAATGCTATTCACTACACATTCTAACACTTGATTCCACTCCTAATTACACAGATCTCTCTAGGGACATTGCAGGCACTCGGTTCGATCACTCGGTATTGGGTAATGACCCATTCCCAAGTGAACGATGCGGACACGCTTTGGGGAGCACGACGTGCGTGTTCCGTGGGCCGCACTGGTGCAGCGACTGTGGGCCGATGATGTGATGACAGTGGCCGTGCTAGACCGCACAGGAGTGGTCCACGTCCAAGTCATACGTATATTTCTCTAACATGTGAAACAAAAGCTGACTCATGAGTTGGGGTCTGCAATTTATGTCCATAGGAAGTCTCATCCACTGATATAACCTCCCATGGCTTGCAAAAAGCTAGAGGTTCTTGAGAGTTAGGGAGCAATTGTTATTGATGGTTTCAGAGTTCAAATTCAAAATGTAAAAAAAACTTTCATGGCTACGATGTTGAAACACTGTCTCAATTACAGGAAAGGGATACGGATTTAAATCAATTTTATCATTCATTTTCCTGTAATCATAAATTAATATTTGCATCAATGTTTTCTTCAGCAAAAGGAATGACGAACTAGAATACATACTAACGGGATCTTCTACAGCTCCTTGCTCCTTCAAGTCATTAATAAGATCTAACCCTTTCAGAGCCACTTTAATTTATGGTTTTAGGTGTTGCAAACAAAAATATTTATGATGCATACTGTGCTTAAGTCAAGAAGACAGCACTTGTTTCGTTGTCACTGTAGGGTATATATTCGGCTACAGTTGTGAATCATTTAGCCCCAGGTAAGATCATTGGTCCCATTGAGCTTCGCAGAGTTCGATACACGCCAAAAATTACCTACGCATGTGTAATGTACACAATTGTGTAGACTGGGTCTGAATGGGTTAAAATCTCGCACTTTAGGTAAAGGCACACAGTATCGCGCAGACATGACCGGTTCATTATCTTTCAACTTCAAAACTATCGGATATTTATCACAATAGCCCAACTTGTTAGTAATGATGTCTGAAAGCCTTTCCTTTACTTTCTGAATTTCCTGGAAATTATTATCTTCTGACTGAGCCATCTGAATTTAACATATATAATATGACTTTGTTTCCAGCAGAACAAGATTCTGGAGAAAACCCAATTTGTTTTTCCCAAAAATTCTATTCCTGAACTAACTGGATAGGACAGTAAGCAAATTTATTGTTTCTTTGTTAATGTCACACTTGTTACAGGAAACACGTCACTTTCGTTCACGACGAACTTTTATCGCAAAGGCACTTGCCAATTAATAAAAGTTGCACCACCAAGTTACTGCATTAATTTAAACTCAGTTAATGAAACTTATGTCCGATCATGCACACGCATTACCGTACGAGCTAAGGCACAACTCCGTAGCTAGAAGGTCTTGTTGCAGTCTTGCGTAGGTCTTAACAATTCACACGTTGATCTAAATTTCTTGAAGTCAATAGTCCAAATGAAGAAAAATTTTTCTCGGCATGGCCTTTGACCTACGCGAGTGAAATTTCACCGCCCGCTTACCTTATTTTGAAAGTTTTTTCTGGGCCACCACAACCACGACTTTCCCGTCTAGTGTCACAATGATTTCTGTTACCCACATCATGGCGCCAGGCACCCACATCGACGAACGAGCTGACTCCTGATTGGCCAAGCCCGCTCGCCTGATGTATCGTGACACCGCCATGGCGCCAACCTGACATTTTTTCTTACCTGCACAGCAGAAAAATATCATTATACAACCCAGAATTAATATACCAAGTGCCTCGCGATATCAAACAGACTTACTTAATTCACTAGTACAAAATAACCTATATTACCCTTTACCAAAATTATACTTGACACTTCCCCTTTTTTTATCATATACAAGCCTATAGGCATAACCATTTGTAGAAAAAGTGCAATTACACATAATTACCCTTATTTTTGGGAACAGAAAAAAATTTAAAAATTAACGCAGTGACCTTAATGACATACAATGTCACATGGTTTGCATGGATTTCTGTTGTAATCCTGCATTTCCACAGTAACTGACTGTCGGATTCTGTTATATATCCATTGTTTATATTTGTCCCTAATGTATTTCAGTGTTTCACATTGCTTTCTGTTTTTACATTTTACAGCATATTATTATGTTTGATTATGTTTGATTCTAGCTAGTAGTTTCCACTGGATATTATTGTATTTCATTGTTTTTTGTTGTATTTCACTTTGTTGGATTCTGTTGCATTTATTTTGCTTTCCAAAGGTACGTGTTTTGCTTTAGTTGTACTTGTGTTGTTTTCCACTTGTTTGTTAAGTTTTGTTAATTTTTGTTGTATTTGCACCATTTTCCACACTAGTTTATGCTTGAGTTGTTGGTTGCTACTGCATTTAATACTGTTGTAATTTCAGTGATCTTCATTCACTGTTGTGTTCCCCTAGTATTTGTTGTATTGTAATCTCATTTCTTTAATATTTAGATTAGTTTCCATTGTATTGTGTTATAGTGAAATTATCCTATTTGTGTACGGTAAGAAATAAAAATTTATTTTAAAATATTATTTAACTCTAATTTTCCAATTATGAGAGTATTAACTGATAGCAAAAATTTATTTCACAATAACAGCTGGTGATATAACAAAATGAACCAACAAAAGATAACAGAAAACAGCTGGAAGGTTGAAATAATGAAACAAATAAAACAGCAGAAAACAATGAGAACCGCTGGAAATTCAGCGGAATCAGGGCAACACAAAACAGAAAACAAACGAATACAACATAAACCAATGAAAAACATTGTAAATAGTAGAAAGCAATTACAAAAGAATCATACCTTATGAAAAGCAAGAGAAACAAACTAATACCAGAAACCCATGGAAAACAGTCTAAATATATTAGAAATGAACACAACAGAAATCAATGAAAACTATCAAAAAATACTGAATCCAGGGTGACTAACTAGAATAAAAACCAACATAAACCCATGGAAACCATTAAAAATACAACGGAAAACCACAAGCACAACAGAAACTGAGGTAGAATAGGATTTCATCAGAAACCAAAGAGTGAAATAGAATTTAAAAAAACTAACAGAATTCAACTCAATTGGAATGCGATAGAAATCAACAAAATAAAATGTAAACCATTGGAAACTATTATAAATCCAGCAGAAAACCACAGAACACAACAGTGTGTGCTAACAGTTTCTAAATTCTGTACCAGATGTTATACTAACTAGTTTATTTTAATATACTATTTAACTGTATAATTTCTGTCAAGGTAGATAAACATCACTAACAATATATTTTCCTTATAAATATTAATAGAATTCTACCACAGTACATAAACATTTTAACTTTATGCAAACAATTGAAAATGAAAATGTTATTTTAAAAAATAATTTTCAAATACATTACTGAAATACTACAGAAAAACGCTTCAAAAACAGAAAATTTCAAAACAGAAATAGAAAAATACTGAGTGAATCACCTAAAGATTGCACCACAAATATTTCTGAAATGGAAAGTGCTATTGATGTGCTGGTTTCACAGAATTTAAATTTAGACATGAGCTTATAAGTGCAGTCGAAACACAGATTTTAATAATTATTATAATGTGCATTTCTTGAACAAGGTTAGATTTTTTTCAAATTGAACAATGCCCATTCACATCAAGAAAATTAAACTGCAGGAAATTAGAATGTAAATGGTGTGTTTTGCAGGATTATAGTACAAGTAATTTACGTGCTATCACAATATGACAATTTTAAATACCTACAGTTGTCTGCACCATTTAACTTCTTAGTTACTAGGCTATGATGTTCGTATGCTTACTTTTCTGTTTTAGTGTGTGTGGTTTTCTTTTGAATGTGCAAGAAAACACACGTTACATCTTGTACATTTATGTGATTTTAATGTACCATCTACCAGCACTCTCTTAAAAATACAAAACTGAATAAACTAATTCTGTGAATTCTGAAGAAGAAAGAAAACTGTCCACAGATTGTTTTCAAAATGAAGACCACCAGCTACAATACAAGCTTCCAGTCTATCATGTAAAATTGCTGCACATGTTATAGCATCTTAGCAGAAATTTCAGAACAGGCAGCTGTAATATGTTGTTTCATATCTTCTGGTGTAGCCTGTATGTCCTTGTTGACAGTGTCTTTCAGTGTTCCCCACAGAAAAAATGTAAAAGGGGTCAGGTCTAGTGAACAGGCAGGCCAACGTACGGGTCACCATTAAATCAAAAAATTTTGAAACAATCAGTGAAGACAAGTTGTGGTACGTCTTACACTATACACTGGGCAACCATCATACTTATACGTACTACAGGATCCTCCTAGTCTGCAGTGGAAGGTCTTCTAACATCTGTGGAAGTTCGTCTGTTAGGAGGTTGACTTTTGGGAATCCAGTGTTCCGTCACGGAAAAAAAGGGTCTACGAGGTGATTATTGACTATTCAGCACCACACATGTGCACTTCATGGAAGCTGAAGTTCCACTTGATGAAGCCAATGGGGATTGTTTACTGACAAATAGACCATGTTTCTGAAATTGCCTTGGCCATGATTTTTAAATGTTGCTTCACTAAACAAGATACATTACATATCTGGTGTATCATTCCTTAATGCCCAAGTACAAAAGTTAACAAGATTTTCAAAATTGTTTCCATGTAGCTTTTGATGGAGAAGCAAGATACGGATGGAACTTGTTACGGTGCAGAATGTGTACTACACTTGCCCGACTCACGCCACTCCCTCTTGCAACTGCACAGGAGCTAACTAGCAGATTTACAGCAACAGCAGCTAGAATATTAATTTCACCCTCTTCTCCAGTCACTTGTTTATTTGTTACATTTTTGATGTGTTACACTTCCACTTCTCGTACTTGGTTAAAGAGGTTCGCAAATAATTCTTGGGATAGTTGACATCTATTGGGACAGCGTTCAGCAGAGTGGAGGCTCGTGAGTCCAAAAGAAGCGGCATGAGCAAACAGTGGAATAGAATTTGCAGTTCGCTGGGTTAAAAATGATTTGCCGCTAGGAGTCTATCAGTAGAGACTTATACAATTAATTAAAAACAACTGCTCATTCAGAATAACATGTTGGTATACAGATTGTTGTGATTATACAAGGTCTCCTAATTCATGACTCTACAAACTGTCATATTCTATTCACTCTTAACCAAATTGTATTTCACTTAATACCTCAAAAACAGTGGGTCTTAGAAAAAATGTATGGGACAAAAATCTTGGCAATTAAATTATAAACAAAAAAGGTCTCTCCAAATTTTTTTGTATATGTCTAATATATCGGCAGATAATTCACACCAAATTTTTGTAAAGTCAGTTCGTCTTAAAACTTTAAAATTTTGTAGTCTTATATCCATGTTATTTTTACGTATCATTGCATATAGAGAACAGACATTAAAAACAGAGATCTTTCTTTTTTACAATTTTTTAGATTGCTGAAATTTTCATGTCAAGTCACATGGGTAGTTTGTCACTCGTGTACAAGTTACACGCAACAAATGTCACCTATACGTAATTCCTGATAACTTCCAGTATGCACCACAACAAAAGGACAATGGCAGATTACAAAAACTGCTTGGAATTTAGCTTCCTTCCCGAGGGAAAGTTGAAACCCATGAATGTTTCACGTACTTGCAAACACAGAAAACAAAATTAACACTCCAGATAACAGCTGCAACACAACCACCGATATTCACCATACCAGGAAGTTTTAAATTTCCTCAAACTGTTTATCAGTGTAACACCGGCACAGGTCTTCCATGCCTTAGCAAATAATTCTGGTCATTATCCTTCCACTGATTAAAAGGTGTTTCTCTAATGTTACAATATTGTTAATTAGATTCACATTTCACACCGCGATAAACACGTTGCCATGCAGACGTGAACAGATAAAGCACCAACAATTAAAGGAAGGTACTAATAAATATTTTAAATTGTGGTTGTAATTTTAAAAAATCCCTGTTATGGAAAAATGATTCCACAGACTTCATAGTTACACTAAATTATTTTTTAATGCGTTTTGCATTATTTGTCGATTTATTTCAAATAACAGAACAAAATTAAAATGTACTACTATAGTGATGCCATATATTAAAAACATCAGCACTATTAGTTTTCATTTGTTAGTGACGTCTTGAATTCTGATTGGCTGGCGTTAAATATTAAACACAAAGACCTGAAGGTTGGCCAACTTTTAACGCATTGCATTTGAATGTCGGCATCAAGGCAGCATTTAACGTTGATTGTAGTCGGAGCCATTACTCTCCATGGATTCACAACTTATTGTAACGTGTTATTGTAGCATCAACGCAATTGTAGCCAAGTCTTACTGGCCAGATGTCGCTTCTTTGGCGAGCTGGGAAAAAATTTGGTAGCATTCAGGTATTGATGCAAAACAGTGAGGGCTGCCAGAGCACGTCCGCAGAAAGGAAAACATGTGCAGTTTCCAAACACGTCGCCATCAAAAACTGTCTATATCACCAAGTTCTAGATTTCCTAACCTATGTTTTTGAGGCAAAACTGCTAGTGCGTCAATGGTGCTGTAGCTGTGTATTTGAGTGGTGCTCAGTGCATATGAACCAATTTTTTTTGTCTTGAAACTTATGGAGGAATGTATAAAATAAAGGATCAGGCAGATAAAATAAAAACAAAGTAAATAAATACCAATTATAACATTTTGGTGAAGCGGTGCGTCAAACACGTCCATTACGAGCTGGCACTGGTTCAGCATACTACATTGTTGCCAAGTTTTAAAAACCAAAAATAGTACAATTCACACCATCCAAACCGTAACACCGAGCAAGCTGACAAGAATGTGGAACGAGTTTGATTATCGCGTAGATGTCGTTCGGGCCGCTCGTGGTGGTCACTTTGAACATTTATGAATGTATAGTAAACAAACTTCGCGGTTCCACGGTTCATTTGATTGCTCAACCGAGGTCGTAGGTTGTTTGGTTTTGATATTATATACCTTCAAAGTTGGGGTATTCTTTTATACTCATTCTATATAATCACACGCTCTGACAAAAAATTCCCTCACAGCAGAGAAAAACATTTCCTTTTCTTCTGGTTTTAGCTCTACAACGGTTCTTGAAGTTAAATTTCCTATGATTAGCTCTTTCTGGTTGTTTTGATAATGGCAATCGACTTCCAAAACAGTAACACTTGCTTTTTTACTACAACAGGTTTCACAAATCTTGTAAGAATAATTCTTTACAGTTCTAGCAAAATTGAACATAAATTGTGTATCTGAGGTTTTTGTGATTGCCATGCTTCCTTGGGTCTCTCAAAAATGGGTGAAACATTTTGAAGGAACAAGCAAAATGACTTATTCAGCTTTGAAGTCAAAAACATGAATAACCACTCTTCTCTTTACAAATTACTGCAACACTTTGTTCCACTAACTGCTTTCTGAACAGTTTTCTGACTTTTTGGTTCACGTGTTGGAAACTTACAACTTTGCTTCAGCTGAGTACTACTACTGTCAGAGCCCACTGCTTTAGTATTAGTAAGCTTTGGTATTCTGTAAGAATCCAATTTTCCGGATTTTTACTATGGCAGTTCCTTAACTTCAGAGTGGAAAAAACTTACCAGTGGATCCCACTGTTCCAACATTCTTGACAAGAATTTTTCCAATGACAAACAGAGTATAGACACATGTTTCAGGATTTTTTTTTTAAATTCTGTCTCATGGAGTTTTTGAAATTCCTTTCAGTTATCCTTTCACTTTGTATGTAATTCTTCCCAAATTGAAGTAAGTATCTACCAATACTTCATCAATTTTGCATGGCGGGTCTGCAGCTGCTTTTTCTGCAGTCAAATTTATAAGATGGCAAGAGCAGCTAATAACAAACATATACTATGCATCTCTTTTATTAAGTGAGTAGTTACACCATTCTTCGCACCAATCATAACTGGAGCTTGTCACTACCAAATGGTATGCAATTTTGGGGAGCAATGTTCCGTGATTTTAATGGATCGAAAACAAGTGTGGCAATATTCAAGCCTGTGGAATCACCATTCAATACAGGAATACACAGCACAGAACTCTTGATCGTCAGTGTCTCCTCACTGTACTAACAGGATACCATTTGGCATCGCTGTCATTGCCAGTGGACAATGAAAATACAGTACCTACCTTGCTGCAGCATAGACACAAGTTTCTCTTATTCAGATTTTACTATTTCCATCACAATGGCGAAAATTTTTGTGCGAACACAACCATACTTCTGGGCAATTTCACAAACAGGAAACATNAACACAACCATACTTCTGGGCAATTTCACAAACAGGAAACATTTTTCTGAACAGAAAACCTATGTGGTCAGCACAACTAATGGGCAAATTGTGTTCTCAAATAAAATACGTAAATACTCAGCATTAGTTACACCATCATCTTTGGGATATGTGTAACAGGAAACATCTAACTTCTTATTTGATTCCACGCATCGAACATTGTCTGAATGTTTCTTTGTAATTACACGTTTCACAATGTCACCCATCCCAGCACAAGATAGAAAAATCACGACACAATGACCAAAATGCACAGAAATTCTTTACTGAATGTTTTCTTATACACCACAAAATACTTCACTGTAGGCTTACTCAGTGCCATTCTATAAGAATGGCCCTATTCACGAGTACAACTAAACTATGTATGCAAAAAATGCACTATCACAGAACTCTTTTTTGCTCCGAGTATATTTTCCAAAACCTGGAATAAATTCCAGGACTATCTTCGCCATAACGACAACACGTAAACACCACCCAACATTCCTTTACAATGTTGACAAAGTCATCTTGGATGGGAGGGAGGGAATTATAATTGGCTAACAAACACCAATGATAACAGCGTACTAAATCCAGTTGCATAACTATCGTAACCAACAAGGCAACTATCTCGATGAATGCTTAATTGCACGAGTTTTCGCAAAACATTTGGGTTATTGACACTATTAAAATTACTATAAGTTATGGCATGCACCATAATTCCTACGTGCTGTATGGAACAAAATTTACGAAATCAGATACCACATAACCAAAAGTCTGCAAACAAAAAAACAGGAGATTAAAATGCCTAAGCGGGAGGGTAGGAGAATGAGTGGAAAAGCATGTCATTTTTGAAAATAAACTTATCAACAATGTAGTCACAAGTTGAGACAAAGTACTTCCAAATAGAAGAAAAGATTACCTATTTTATCTTTGTCTTACAGTGTTTTCACAATGTTGAAAGTGTGGTTCCCCACAACTAAATCACTATCTTCTTTCTGATTCAAAATAGATTGATAATCAAGTTCAAGAAGAGAGCTGCTTTTAATTATGTTTCATTAAGTTTTATTAAGTTTTATAACAGGTCTCTTAAAAACTCCAACAGTTGTCTTAGAACATGGATGTGTGGAGATGCTGACAGCAGAATTATGTTTACCATGTTGAATAATAGTATAACACTAAGAAAAAATGCAGAATAATGCTCTGTTGGGTTTATAAGATAGAAACATGAACAACTTTTCTTCACGATTAATTATAGGAATTCAATTCTTCAGAATGGGTTTGTCATTAGGACCTGTTAAGGCTGGAACCAGGGACATTGATGCATCTAAATTCCTCTTTTGTTGTTTATTCAGATTTTTGACATTTAGAACAACTCCACCAGTGTTTGGATTGGATGATTTTTGCTGTAGGGACCTACCTTAGGAATTATGTATAAACTGAGGCTACCAGAAGGTGATGATTGTTGACTTACAAATTCTTCCTTGAAAAAACTAACAAATGGTTCCCACTGTTAAGACTACTCTTGACAAACCACACCCAAGAGAAAGCCACCTCGAACATACATGTTTCAGAAAATTCTTTACCTCTTTACTATAAAGCTCTTGGAATTTATGGAACCTTTCCTTCCTCTTAGCACTTTTCTCTAAGTAATAAAATATGTCCACAAGTATTTCATCTATTCTGATAGGCCAACCACTGGAAGCTTTTTCAGCAGCTAGATTTATTAAGAGGCAAATGCAACCAATAACAATGAGCTCATTTTGTTTTTTTCTTTTAATACAGCTACAACACCATTCTTGCGGCTTAAACCAGCTGTATTATCAGAACATAATGCTATTTAATGATCAAATGGTATTTTCTTGAGTCCAAACTGTGAAAGCACTAAATTTCCTATATTTCGTCCCATAGAATCACCTTCCAATGCAGGGATGGCCAGAACAGCATTTACAATTTTCTGTTGCTTTTCATCGTAAAATGTTAGGACTATGGGAGGATTGTGGGAGTATTATTAAATATAAGACACAGAAGAGCTAAACCCAGGGCGAGGACATTGTATCATGTGAATCCTGGTTTAGAACAATTTGTATGCATTCTACCTAAACATTACCCATGCAGGCACACTACTTTTAGAGGTTTCATAAATTTAAACATTCACCACTGTGATATAAAGTAATTTTCACAACTTTAAGTTCATTTTCCTCAACATTTGGTGCTTATTAGGAGGAAGAAGGGTGAGATACATTATAAAGTGTTGTGATATAGAGCAATCACAAGATAGTCAGTGATGGAACACACTAAAAGAATTAATTAACTTGACAAAAAGTATTTTATAAAAATTCTTCCAAAAATGTTTTTTTAACACAAGAAGGCTAAACATTTTCAAACTATTATTGTAAACAGTTTTATTATTTAAAAATCACACATTAAAACGTATAAAGAAAAATAAGAGCCATATTTACAATTATCAGTCACAACAATAGAAAGCGATAAAAATGTATATCAAAACATTACACAGTTGTGTAATTGTACTAACATATTCAAATGTGATTAAAACATTCACATTCAATGTTGCACAATCAATCTAAACTTTGGACTTTTAGTTATTTGCCTTGAGCAATTTCTTAAGTAGTCATTTTCCTGCGTTTATTCTTCTTGCCATTAGCCACATCTACATCAGACTGTTTTGTAGATGCAGGTTTCTGCTGAAACATTTTGAGGTCAGCACAAAACAGAATCTGTAAAATATAAACATTCAAAACTAAGATTAACAGATGGATATTCAAAGGGACTCTTTTTAACAAATTCAACACATTTTTTTAAACAATTTTTTTTATAAATATTCTTACACCAAACTGTAAATCACAAGAACATAGTGATATTAAACATAATAGCAAAAATGCATTGCAATCAGTATGCTTGACTTCTGAAGTGTTTCAATATTGGGTGCACATTTGCTTTGGTTAAGTAAGGTTGAACTACCAGCATAAACAGTGTAGACACAGTACCAGGGACTAGATTGAACTGAACTTGAGGCAACCTGAGTCTGGTCTGAAATTCTGTAAGTGGGCAACATGGTAACTATACATGACTGGACTTGGTTGGAGGCTCCGACCAGATTCTGATTGACTTCCATTTCTGTTTAGCCCACTACCATCACCAAAGTTCTTTCCACAGCCAATGGAGTGCAAAGAGCATTTCAGTTACTGTCCTCATATTTAACTACTTACAGAAAGATATCCACAAAAGTTGAAAAATTAGTAGCAAAACATGAACCCCTTATCAGTACTCCAAATTTACAGAAATAAAACTTATCAGCATACTGTATATTTCCACATATTTTACGCAATTTTTATACCATATTTTAAGTTGAAAGTTTGGGATGCGTAAATTGTGTGGGGGCATGAGAAATTTTTTTATTTAAGTGAGGTTATAACTTTAAAACTAAAATGATGCACCCAAAAGGATCTCAAATTAATGTAGTAAACACTTTGATGTTAAACACTTTGATGTTAACAAATGCTACAACTAAGCAATATATGAGTCTGAGAACGTGACTTAACCGTTCACACACCGCGCAGTGATTGACACGTGCAGGCCGCTGCGAACTTGCAACACAGCGCCTGACTAGGCCAATGTGCTGGAACGTATTCTCACGTCCCACTTTTCACTCTTCCCAGTAAGCCAGTGATTGTTTATATTCTCGCTGCTTTTACACTTTGGCAACACAAAATTTAAAGAACACCGATAAAAAAAATACAATTAAAAAACTAGAATGGAATTTAATAAATAAAAAAAAGCAAGAACTAAAAACAGAAAAACAGAATAAATCCTTTTAAAATAACACAAAAAATACATCATTACTTGTGTTTTTGAAGAATAAATTTGATAATCCATCCTTGACTGACCTTGAACTGGTCCGTGCCGATATGGCGGTGCTAGCATAGTCGGCAGATTGGTGTGTCTACTTAGAGGGGTTATGAGGTGTGGGGTGGCTGGTAGACTAGTGTAGGCTATGAAACAGGGAGGGGAGTGAAGAGGCATGGCTGGCTGATTACAGGAGCTGTATGGTGAGGGGTAGAAGGGAGAGTGGCACTACTTTTCTCCCTCCAGGCATGTCTGAAAATAACTTGTTTATTTGCCGTGGCGTTGCTGCCTGCTGGCTGTGTTCTATGCCAGCTGCCATCCCACACTTCATCATCCATAAAAGCTACTGCATAAATTAAGCAGAAATTTTTTATTTCATGGTTTGGCGATAAAAAGTTAGAGTCTGTAAATTACGCTGTGGCGTAAAATATGCAGAAATATACGGTAAAATGAAATCCAAGTTGGAAATACATGACCCCAATTGGTGCCTTGCCAAATGAGTTATACATATACGTCATTCCAATGTGATGTATTTTGTTATGGCCATGTTATACTGTTGGGGCTCGGATTATTTTGTATATTATTGCAGGTGGATGGGTTTGGTGAGGCGGGGTGAGAGACTTTAGTTTAATGTCTTTCATTATACATTGTTTTGCAGATCTTGTATGACAAGATATCATTCTGAATTACATGTTTTGATGGAGTAGTCGAAAATTCGCTGGTACGGAAGTAACATTCCAATTATTATAACATGGAGTTTTAACTTCATCAAAATAATATAATGTGATATACAGGGAGGTCCACCTAACATGGACACTCCCAAAATTTTTGCAACAGTTGCAAATCACGAAATGTGGTTGTCACTTAATGATACAGTACATATAGAGGAAAGTAATTTGCTGCATAGTGACTATTCAAAACACGTGTATAGACAGTGAAATTAAACCACATGTTTTTAAACTGGAAACATACATTTATTTTAATGGTATCTGAAAGTAAGTGCAAGGAGGGATTTAGTGGTATAGCATTTGCAGTGGAAAGTATCATAGAAATGCCAAGAAATAATATGCAAATATGATTAAGTTGGGTGGGCCGGTAGCATGGAGCAGTGGAGCTGTACTTACAGCAACAGCACGTGCTGCGACTCAAATTCAGAAAAAATACTCCAGATAGGCAGGAGCCTTATGGCCGTACAATGCACCAAATTCTTAATTGTTGACTCAAAGGCCCATTGCAGCTTAAATAGACCAGCTTGCCCAATCCAGAAGTTTCCCCATAACTTGAGTCTCGCTGAGAGGGGCTAGGGTGATGACCAGAACCTTCTTGCAACAATAACTCCAGACATTCCATTACCTCAAGGACAGAAGGTGGCACAAGACAGAAGGTGGCACCAGTAGTCCTGGTAGGCTTATCGCAACAGCAAGCATGAGTGGCAACAGCAAGCATGAGTGGCAACAGCAAGCATGAGTGGCAGCACACCTTTGTAAATCTTTGCAAACTCCTCAGATTACCAGTAATGCCCTTGACACATTGCTTTACAACCTCAAGCAAAATGGGGCAACAGAAGCAATGCAGAGCAACAATATATAACACTGCCCCCTCCTCACGTCTGTTCATCCTGAACAGACTCTGCAACATCCAGACCTTCGTAGAGTGCCAGTTGGTCAATGTGGACAACCTTAGGCTTCACTCAAGAGCCTTTACGACAAATTCGAAAGACCACATCATTGATCTCCTTCATAATCCTGTATGGGCCTTCCCAACATTTCTGTAGCTTCAGAAAGTACCCTTTTTGCCTTTGTGGGTTGTACAGTCACACCAGTTGTCCTTTCTGAAACACCTCGACGACATTCTCATGTCACTGCATCTTTATCCTGTCACTATTTATTCTGAAGTGCTGTTGAGTAAAATCATGAATGCCAACTAGTTTGTGAAGTAATTCGCTGGCATAATCTGGGACAACAACTTCTTCTGTCAGTCAACAAAACAGCAGGTCACTAGGGAGGCATATTTCTCTCGCAAACAGCATCAGCGGTAAGCAAGGAGAAAACAACGGTACCTTTGAATCCCAGTCATTTTGGTTGTCTGCCACAAAGATCGACAGGCACTGCTAAAGAGTGCGGTTAAGCCTCTCAACCATTCCATCAGACTGAGGATGTAAGACTCTAGCTCCTAGTTTTTTTCATCCCCAGAATCTTTGTAACATCTTGGAACAAAGCAGCTTCAAAATTCCATCCCTGATTGGAATGGAGTTCTAGTAACACCCCAAACCTCAAGAGGACATGCTCTACAAGTGCATCGGCCACAGTATAAACTTCTTGGTTTGGGAGGGGAATGACCTCTGGCCACTTAATAAAGTAATCTTGGGCCACCAGTACACAACAATTACCAGGAAGGTACATTGGCTCTTAGCCTGTCATTTACCAGACTTATACAGTCTTCAAATACATTTTATTTGCTTTGCAATTTTTTTGCATGCATAAAGTGTCTAAACCGTTTAAATGTGTGACTACTAAGATATCAGTAAAATTTATGAAATACATGTTATCACTTTTATAAAATACAGTAAACTGCCGATTTACCGGGGGCGACTTAACCGTGGAGCCAACAGTCCAAAGTCAAATATTGAGCAGCTGCCGCAAGTCAAGCGCTATCGTTATTAATAACCCATGTGCATGCGTTTAATTACCAAGTTGCAGTCAAGTGATGCGGTACTGATTCATTTTTGAATTAAAAGTGTTCAGGTACTATATTTACAAACGTTTTTGTGAATATATGTGATACTTGGAAGTACTAGGAATTCGGAGAAATTGTCATAGACAGCACATTTTCATTCATAAAAATAAAATATTTAAAGATTAAAACTAGTGTCTGCTCGTCAAAAAGGCGAGAACCTGTAGTTTACAGTAGTTCATACACGCAGAGGCTATTTACAAATTAACCGTGGTACCGAGTGCGGCTGGATGACAAAATATCACATTAGTATAAATATAATTTGCAGCAAAAATTATTCCATCGCAAACAACGCGTGGTTTTAATTAATAAATAACATTTATTTTCGCTTTGTTGCTGAAATGGCAAGGGATTCAGGTAAAAAAATATACAAAATGGCGAGCCAACCTCAGAAAGGCTTGGCGATTGCAGGCCGAATCCAAATTATTAGCAACCAGAATCGCNCGTGCTGTGACTCAAATGCAGAAAAAATACTCCAGATAGGCAGGAGCCTTATGGCCGTACAATGCACCAAATTCTTGATTGTTGACTCAGAGGCCCATTGCAGCTTAAATAGACCAGCTTGCCCAATCCAGAAGTTTCCCCATAACTCGAGTCTCGCTGAGAGGGGCTAGGGTGATGACCAAAACATTCTTGCAACAATAACTCCAGACATTCCATCACCTCAAGGACAGAAGGTGGCACAAGTAGTCCTGGTAGGCTTGTCGCAACAGCAAGCATGAGTGGCAACAGCAAGCATGAGTGGCAGCACACCTTTGTAAATCTTTGCAAACTCCTCAGATTACCAGTAATGCCCTTGACACATTGCTTTACAACCTCGAGCAAAATGGGGCAACAGAAGCAATGCAGAGCAGCAATATATAACACTGCCCCCTCCTCACGTCTGTTCATCCTGAAAAGACTCTGCAACATCCAGACCTTCGTAGAGTTCCAGTTTGTCAATGTGGACAACCTTAGGCTTCACTCAAGAGCATTTACGACAAATTCGAAAGACCACATCATTGATCTCCTTCATAATCCTGTATGGGCCTTCCCAACATTTCTGTAGCTTCAGAAAGTACCCTTTTTGCCTTTTTGGGTTGTACAGTCACACCAGTTGTCCTTCCTGAAATACCTCGCCGACATTCTTATGTAACTGTATCTTTATCCTGTCACTATTTATTCTGAAGTGCTGTTGAGCAAAATCATGAATGCCAACTAGTCTGTGAAGTAATTCGCTGGCATAATCTGGGACAACAGCTTCTTCTGTCAGTCAACAAAACAGCAGGTCACTAGGAAGGCATATTTCTCTCGCAAACAGCATCAGCGGTAAGCAAGGAGAAAACAACGGTACCTTTGAATCCCAGTAATTTTGGTTGTCTGCCACAAAGATCGACAGGCACTGCTAAAGATTGTGGTTAAGCCTCTCAACCATTCCATCAGACTGAGGATGTAAGACTCTAGCTCCTAGTTTTTTTTCATCCCCAAAATCTTTGTAACATTTTGGAACAAAGCAGCTTCAACATTCCATCCCTGATTGGAATGGAGTTCTAGTAACACCCCAAACCTCAAGAGGACATGCTCTACGAGTGCATCGGCCACAGTATAAACTTCTTGGTTTGGGAGGGGAATGACCTCTGGCCACTTAATAAAGTAATCTTGGGCCACCAGTACATAACAATTACCAGGAAGGTACATTGGCTCTTAGCCTGTCATTTACCAGACTTATACAGTCTTCAAATACATTTTATTTGCTTTGTAATTTTTTTGCATGTATAAAGTGTCTAAACCGTTTAAATGTGTGAGTACTAAGATATCAGTAAAATTTATGAAATACATGTTATCACTTTTATAAAATACAGTAAACTGCCTATTTAGCGGGGGGCGACTTAACCGGTAGGAGCCACCAGTCCAAAGTCAAATATTCAGCAGCTGCCGCAAGTCAAGCGCTATCGTTATTAATAACCCATGTGCATGCGTTTAATTACCAAGTTGCAGTCTAGTGATGCGGTACTGATTAATTTTAGTATTAAAAGTGTTCAGGTACTATATTTACAAACTTTTTTGTGAATATATGTGATACTTGGAAGGACTAGGAATTCGGGGAAATTGTCAAGACAGCACATTTTCATTCATAAAAATAAAATATTTTAATATTAAAACTAGTGTCTGCTCGTCAAAAAGGCGAGATCCTGTAGTTTACAGTAGTTCATACACGCAGAGGCTATTTATAAATTAACCGTGGTACCGAGTGCGGCTGGATGACAAAATATCACATTAATATAAATATAATTTGCAGCAAAAATTATTACATCGCAAACAACGCGTGGTTTTAATAAATAAATAACATTTATTTTCGCTTTTTTGCTGAAATTAGAAGGGATTCAGGTAAAAAAAAATACAAAATGGCGAGCCAACCTCAGAAAGGCTTGGCGATTGCAGGCCGAATCCAAATTATTAGCAACCAGAATCGCTTCACATGGAAATATGTTATGTTAAAATATTTATAGTGCTAGCTGAAAATTCAAAACACTGAGAATTTGTTTGCATATTTGCATTTTACACATGAAAAATGAGTCACTTCATGAGGGCGTGGTTTGCAAAGCAAGCCGCGTGTACTGGCTAACAGATGGCAGCACGGTCACCTATTTTGCTGCTGTGTTGCAGCAGTATATGTCACGTCCTTTTAAAAGTAAATTTTTCATCTCGTGTGGGCTCAAAACATATTACGTCAAATTAATGTAGAAATAATTGGAAAATACTCTGCGATAAATGTGCTGCCTCTTCAATTAATATGAAGCATGCACATGGTAAAGTTAGCCTACACCTATTTTTTTTTACATTTTATTTTAGATGAAGAAAAGTGCAGCACAGAAAAAAAAAGATAGTTAAAAATTGTCTGAATTTATATGAAATTGTAAATGGTGTGACTTGCAAATTATA